>RQTK01001060.1:117111-163972 GCA_003991915.1 Elysia chlorotica
ATAATGGGAGGAAGAGGGAGAGGGGGGGAGGGAGAGAGAGAGAGAGAGAGAGAGAGAGAGAGAGAGGGAGAGACAGCGTCTTTCTGTCTCTACCAATGTATTTTTTTTCTGTTTTCCTACAATGTCTGTCTTTCTGTCTTTGTGTCTGTCTCGCTTCCTCTCTCTGTAAATCTCTCTTTCTCTCTCTCTCTCTCTCACTCTCTCACTCTCTCTCTCTCTCTCGCTCTCACTTCATCGCTCTCTCTTCTTTATCCCCATGAGCATTTCCATCTCTCAAAATAAAATCCCACCGCCCCTCTCAGTTTATTATAATTTATATATATGGACCAAGGTTTAAGCTCCTGACTCATCGACAGGCAGTGGGATTGCTCTTCCTCGATTCAAATCCTACATTCTAAATTCTTCGTGTCACCTAAAATATTATAGGCGTTGCGGTCCACGGGAATACAACGGATGACATAATCCTGCTCTTAGGTATGTGATTTTCTGTCTCCACTCTTTGGCTCCGTAAGTTCTAGATAGAGCTGTGCTTGGACCACTGTGCAGATATTCTTTAACCTATTGTTTTAGACTCCTATGCAGATAATTATTCTTTAACCTATTGTTTTGGACCCCTATGCAGATATTCTTTAACCTATTTTTTTACCCCTATGCAAATATTCTTTAACCTATAGTTTTTGGACCACTATGCAAATAATTTTGACCTATTGTCTTTGGGCGCCCATGTGCAAATATTCTTTAGCCTATTGTTTTTGGACAATTAGGCAGATATTCTTTAACCCGTTGTTTTTAGACCCCTGTGCAGATATGCTCTAACCCATTGTGTTTGGCCCACTATGCAGATATTCTTTAACCTAGTAGGGCCTATTGTTTTTGTCTGACCGAAACTATGTAGGGTTTTCGTTGCTAAGTCTGTCACAGCTTAAAGTAGAAACCTCGCTCGTTCTTAGCCTCACTCCGTCACTTTCCGTTACACTTGGCGGAGCTCATCTCGTGTAGCCCTGAATCATACACCTGAGACGGAGATCTCGCAGCAAACACTGGGCTAATTACACGTAGTAGCGCTTTTTCCGAGGCTGGTCTAGTTTAGATTTAGGTGCAGTGGAGACTTTAGAAAACGCATAACTACGTGAGGTACCATTCTAAGTGCTTTCTAGGCGCTGTATCGGTTTAGATAAGATGTGGGTCCGACGTTTAGTATCCTCCTCGGGAACCTTTGAGACGTTAAACTAGAAAAAACTTGCCCTCTACAAAGAAACAAAGACGTGAGAAAACCCATCGCCTGATCAACGCAAGTTTTGGAGATATTGTGAAGTGGACCTACAGATTTTTCACAAGATAGCAGGATATAATGATTTCTGTTTCAAAGCGTGTAATTTAGAGATGGACATTTCAGTGTCGTGTAGAATATAGGCCTAATTACTGACGGAATAGGACAAAAACCTCCACCTGACTGTGTTGAAGACCCTTGCCAAAAGTTAAGAGACGTAACAGCAGTTATTAAGAGAGCGTCAGCGGTGAACCCTGAAGATTTAACCTCGTCCACAAAGAAATCCATATGTTCGGTAAGTTTCATTTTGTCCCTGTACCTGTCAGATTTAATGTCAGTGATACAATAATTTTGTTTCGTTTTCAAAACATTATTCTTGTCTTTCTTTTGATTCGTTATTGAAGCATAATGTGACATAAGTACATGTACTGATTGATCACCATCATGCTGTCTTGTCGGTAGTGCCTCCCGTGCAATCTACCTGAAGAGCTCATTGTCTTGAGCGATCCTTCTTGCCTCACTGAGCCTCCTTTGTAGCCAGTCGCTTCCCTTCTTTGTTCTACTTTCTGTAAGATATTGTCTGATATCCATGGATGTTTCTTGTGCTTTCAAGGTTGGAGATCTTTTGTTGCCTCTTTAAATATCTCTGCCGCTTTCTTTGCTAATTCTTCTGATTCATCCTCTTCGACTAAAGCATAAAGCTGCTTAAACTTTTGTTTCACTTCTATGCAATATTTTGCACTCAAATTGGCCGTGTCATATTTTGTGGGCCTTTGTTATTTCTTAATATTTTTAACTGTATCCTGAATTTAGCTCTAAGTAGTTCGTGGTCGGTTTTGCAGTCGGTCTAAAGTATTGTTTGAACCGTGCTAATTGAGCTTCTCCATATTCTTTGTATAAGGATATAGTCAGTTTGTGCTTTTTTCCATCTGGAGATGTCCATGTGAAGAGTCTTCTGGGGTGTTTCTGAAATGTATTCATGGTCATTTGTCTCTGAAAAATTAGCTAGTTCTTCTCCATGTTCATTTCTTTCCTCAATACCAAAATTGACCAACATTTCACTTTTTACAGTGTTTTTTTTTTCTTTTTCCTTCCTTCGCATTAAAGTCACCCATAACAACAGTTACTGTTTTTACTTTTTCTATTTTTATATATGTGTGCCTGGAGCGCATTATGAAAACTTTTTTTTTCAGTTGCAGTAATTATTTTAGGGCATACACTTGTATTATTGTTATATCTAACACTTACAATGGGATCGTTTATAGGTTGGTACCCAAGAAGCGTTTTTGTTATCTTTTGGGTATAAGATATAGCAGCCCCACTCTGACCGCTGTGTAGTCTTCCTGCGTATATTATTATCTTTTCCCTGGTGATCGGCATCAAATGCCCTTTTCCAGCCTATCTGTGTTCGGCAAGTCCAATAACATCAATATTATCCCTCTTGGCTTCATCTATAACATTGTCAAGTTTTCCACTAGACATACTTCTACCACTTCTTTAAGCTTCCCTTTCTTTTCCAACACAGTTTGACGGGCTGCCTTCATCCGCATAGAGTTTACTTGGGTTTGTATACCGCTCTTCTCCAATACGCTTTGGAATATCAGCAGATTCGGAGGTACATCCGCTGTTATTCATTTCTCTCTCCTTTCTTTGTAGCTTCATGTATGGGTTCCTGGACAGATTTTTACCTCAGAAGTTTGCCATGTCTTTATGAGATAGTTGTACTTTTAACAGAGAAGTTGTCCCGGCCATTGTATCTTGAATAAAACTATCTCCTGCTCATGGCTATGGATTGTCGGCCAGTTCTAGAAATCTTCCATCTGCTTGAAGAATCCTCCATCGCCAGCTTCCACATTTACTGATTACCCAGCTCTATCTCTTTGTGGCATGATGCCAAAGTGCGTTAGTCTCAGCATCTGTCCGTGGTAAAGCCTAGGTACGTAAGCACAACGTTGTGTTAAGCTTACGACTCGTCTTAAGATATAAGAATAAGAAGGCTTGCGAAGATTTGTTAGATACCGCCTTACTCTACTTACGACCCGTAGAATCTAACGCTGGAAGTTGAAAAACCAAAAAGCCAAAGTGGTGATCTTGTGGTGGGTCGTCAGGTAATTCCGCCAGTTAGTGCTTTGAGACTGATGAGCAGGGTGTCTCAGCAGCTTCAAATCTTAGCTGGTGTTCTCGTCTCCCTACTTGATTCTTCGGGAAATCTAGGGGATGCAAAAATGTCCACTTATCAACCCCTTTTTTCCAGATAAGCGCAGCAACAAAGCCCTTCCATTGATCAGGTGTTTTGTTTTGTTTGTTGTTGTATTTTTTTTTTTTGGAGGGGGGGGTGTGCTGAGCTGTTAGTCTCAGTGTCTGCCTTAATCTCTCTTTTATTCGTTATGAGGGGAAAACCCACATTAACTTGTCTTTGAATCTTTTGCAGAACAACAGCGTCATTTCTGAAAAAGACATTGCAATGACACTGAGCGTATTTTTTACGTCATCATTTCTTGCCCTCCTCCTGCTGCCTGCGCATGTCAAGGGTCACGGGCGTCTGTTGGAGCCTCCTTCTCGCGCCAGCCTCTGGCGACTGGGCTACTCAGCACCTGTCAACTACAACGACAATCAGCTCTTTTGTGGCGGAGTTGGAGTATGTTCAATAACACTGGCTTTTGTTTTTATTTGCATATTCCTATTATTCACGTTCAGATCATTAGAATAATGTATGCATTAGGCTAAATACGATGTTGTTTATTGCTATGATGATGGCGATGATGATGATGATGATGATGATGATGATGATGATGATGATGATGATGATGATGATGATGATGATGATGATGATGATGATGATGATGATGATGATGATGATGATGATGATGATGATGACGATGATGAGGATGAGGATGATGATGATAAGGCAATTTAGTGAATTACCCATTTAGCTAGCTCGTTAGTTACCCAGTCAACCTGACATGTTATCTCGGCCTCAGGATAGCTAACTGGCGAAGAATAATGGCAGATGTAAATTTATATACATGTATTTTACCTTCAAACTCGTAAACTACTCTTTTGTTGAATGAAGATGCAATTTTGCCATTTCCAATTAATGTCTCTTTTAATGGAAACACAAACTAAGTGAAAATGACTTCTGTTTTAGGCATTTTCTGAGAATGGCTAATTTCAAAGTTTAACTGTAACATGGAGGTAAACCCCATGCTTTTTATCCTCCCCTATGTGGTCCTAGGTCCAATACGGCGTGAACGAAGGGAAGTGCGGCGTGTGTGGAGATCCCTGGAACGGCAAGCGCGAGCATGAAGCGGGCGGGAGATACGCCAACGGTCTTATTGTCAGGAACTACGAGGTTGGGCAGGTCATCAATGCCACGGTGGAGCTCACCGCCAACCATAAAGGCTTCTTTGAGTTCCGTCTCTGCCCCACAGACAATCCGTTCAAGAGAGTCACGGCGCACTGCCTCCAGAAGTTCCCGCTGGTGGTTGCAGACACGGGCTTGACTCGCTTCACGGTGCCCTCTGGGGACTCCTACTCTAAGATCACAGTCCCTCTCCGCTTGCCGGCAGACGTGAGGTGTAGTGCGTGTCTGTTCCAATGGCAGTACACGGCGGGAAACAGTTGGGGGATTAGCCAAGATGGCCGCCAGTGTGTCGGTTGCGGAAACCAAGAGCAGTTCTACGGCTGCGCAGACATCGCAATTGGTCACAAAGAGGTCGCTGTGGGAAAACCCACCCCCAAGCACCCCTGGTTTTTCCAGAGCGAGAAAGAGAAAGAAGAGTGGCACTTCGGCGTTGTCAGATACATAAAAGACAGTCAAGAGACTGTGGACTACAGGAGTGGTGCCAAACGAATCATATTTACCACATTAGGTCTACATTGGATGAACCAAGACGACAGTATTCAGATGATAACGTCTCCCTCGATTCTCATTCTAGTCCGTTTTGTTTTGCACTGGGCATCGTGTTGAAATGTCCATCAGTTCCACTTCTTTCACGCATGGGCTGGCTCTTTATGCTGATCATGGCCACCTAAAAACAACATTAAGCCTTTGGAATGGACTTGGGTTTACTGAGAGTTTGTAGGCCATTCTGTATAAAGTATTACATACCATCATATCAAATACATCAAAATCTTGATATTTGGGCCGAATCGGTGGGGGAACTTACTCCTATAGCACAGAGGTGTAAGGCAATACACGATGAAATTATGACCTATGGAGTCGTGAGCAGGTGGGAAGACTACACATTTCGTTGTTCCTCCAAAGCTGGGAGTCAAGGCGATGTGACAAGACTGTAGTTACAACAGTAACTATCCTAGTCTGAAATTTTCAAACAAGATGCCTTGAAAGCGTCGTGTTCACCAAAACGTTTTTATCACCAAGATACGGCATCGAGCATCATGAAATAATGTGTGTAGGATCACGTATCCTCGGTACAGAAACATAACAACGCCCTTAAAGATATTGCAATGACTTGATCGCCGTTATCGATCTTGACATTATTTTGTACTTTGATGAAAACCGAACTGAGAGTTTGTAAACTTTTTATATATCTTATAACTTACTGCTCTCCCTCATCGTACTGACGTGTTACATGTGCTATAAAATACTATGTCAATCCAAGATATTATCCCGTTGTTCGGCACGCTGAACTGTATCATATCCTCCTGCAAGTGAATATGTACAATGTCTGGCGAATGTCCAAAACAATGAAATGAAAACTATTGCTACGGATAGCTGTGAGTGTGGCACACACAAAACCCGAAACGACATAAATTTAGACCGTGGACTATGGACCTAACTTTGTTTAAAAGTTTGAAAGTAAAATCTTTTCTTAGTCCGGGATCTAAGTTTATGGCACCTTTGTACTTATTACCCCTAATGTTCACGTTGATACAAAAGAAAAGTGTTTAACATGATTACTAAGAGTAAGAGATGAAGGGCTAGGTTCAGTGGAGCCAGTCTCCGTTCCTAGCTACAAAACACTAACATTTTAAATGCAGTATGGAGAAGGTTTTGATAGCGTGTTATTATACATATGTTTCGATTTTAATCTGCTTAATCAAGTTTTTAAAGTCTTTTGTTTATGTCGTAACCAACAATTTTTGTTGTTCTTTTCAATTGTCATATTAAACTAAAAAGACACGTTTGATATAACTCATAACAATTTTAATTTGTATACCATCTAAGAGTGGAATATTTCAAATAATCATTGATTGAATTAGAGAGAGAGAGAGAGAGAGAGAGAGAGAGAGAGAGAGAGAGAGAGAGAGAGAGAGAGAGAGAGAGAGAGAGAGAGAGAGAGAGAGAGAGAGAGAGAGAGAGAGAGAGAGAGAGAGAGAGAGAAAAGAGAGAGGTGGACCTGTGACAAATTTTGTAAATTGACTAGACAACAAAACACAGTAGACCTAAAATTGTGAGCAAACAAAAGTCCAGTCGTGTAAGCAAGGGCAGTTTTATTTACTTCATAATATAGCTATATCAAACCACACTTTACATGCAAAAAACATCAGATAAATGCCTCAAAAGAAAATATTGGAAAGAACTTATGCAATCTGTAATAAAAAATAAAATATTTCTTAATTAAAAAAAAAACATAGAATAAAAGAAAACAGATTTATTTGTTGGGATAAGAAAATGTTTTTTGTAATCCAGGGTGTAAACTGTTGTCATTAATACAACACAACAGGACAATAATATATATTTCTTTTAAATTGTATGTAAAACAAAAACAAAACACCCATCCCAAATAATCATAATGTAAAAACATTAGTACTATTGATATCTTATAAATGAATTTAAAACAGCAGATATAATGTATGACCCAACCAGTTAAATTTCACACAAATACTAATGTAGCGCAACCTTTCTTAATTCTTTCAAACCCACTACAAATTGACAAGACGATGTTTAAATTAAACAAACTGCCTCTGTGACAACTACATGTAGTGTTTATTAACTAAGACAATAATTAGTTTACTCTATGGACAAAACCATCATTTGTTTCCCTCATAACTTAGACTGGCTACTTGCTTCTTAGGACTTTCTCTGTAAGATCGGTCTATGAGTTTTACCAGTTATAGTGACACAATGTTGCTTTAGACTTGATTTTGATTTTGCGTCATGAACCTGAATTCAAATAGTTTTGTTTGGGATACGTAAGTATTAGAAAATAAAAAATGATGCAAAACGTTTTTGCATCTCACACCATCATAATCATGATTATATATGTATATATAGAGTTTACAATAGTACAGACTAGTTTCAAGAAGAGTTGCGTTGACTGCTGATTCAAACAATGTCGTGTGTGTGGCAACTCTCTCAACAAACCGGGTTTCAAAAGTTTACATAAAGAAAAGGACTAATTTAACAGACAAAGATTTGTTCAAGAATATAAACACAATATGGAAAAAGAAAATAAGCACTTAAACAATTCTAATTTGACTTGAAGAAAACAAAAATATGTCCACTAAAATACGCCTTGATCTACAAGAAGTTTTGTATGAGATTCTTGTATGCACAGCCATTTCAAAAATATTCTTTTTTTTTCTCCTGTAAATATAAATGCAGGTAATGTTGCGTGATGAAACTTAAAAGGTGTATAACTTTCAAAATTCAAGATGATACTTTTAAGCATTACAAGTGTTGATAGAACACCACAAAAGAGAATGTTTCTTGATGTTTGACACAACATGTCCAATACTGCAAATGAAGCAAATCTAAAGGAAAGCTTACAATTTTGAGTGTCGTTTTAAAAATGTATTCTTCCTTTGAAGGTCCTTAAAAGACCCACAAAGACAATGTTAATTAAATGCCAAGGCTGTCACATAATAGCCCTTTTACTTCTCCAAAAGTATGGGAATATCCCTGGAACTATTTCACAACAAAGTCTAAGGGGTTGAATAATTATCTCTTTAAAAAAACCCAACTGTGTTCAAGACTGAGAAAAAGTATCAAAATAAAATATTGTATAGCTTTAGTGCTGACTTTACTAAACGCTTTGTATGTAAAGTTCTTTCAAAATTTTTCGGAAAATGCTCAATGTTATCTTGCATATCCTTTGAGAGATCGCAAAACTATCTTTAAATTTGTAATTTATCACATAAAAATATAACTAACAAATTGTTTTGGCAATAAAATAGCTACTCTAGATAGACAATAATGACATGAAAGCAGTATACGTATAAACTTTCAGACAAATAATAAATATAGAGTAAACATTTGTTACAGAAAACAGTTATAATGTTGTTAATGTCTGAAATTAATTAATATAAGCTTTCCTCACAAATCGTTGAGTAAAAAAAAAAGCAAGCAGTGAAAGTTTTCATGAGCGAAGCTAAATAACATTAAACTCGTAAACCATTGATGAGTTAATATATCTTCCATCAATATAATAATATACACAATTTCTAAACATTCTTGTGCTCAATGTTTTAAAGCTTGTCTAGATATGATAATCGGGATCACAGCTGAACAGTAACAAATATACATCACAACTTCCATTTTCAACACAACTTTTGTCTTAAACGGTAAACATGTATAATTCAAAATTATTTCAAGACAAAAGTTTATTGCGTTGAGAAGATCTGTGATAGAAAGTTGTTAGCATCTTTTTTGTCTATAGGATCATTTTGAAGTTTTCAGAGTTTGAGTCTGTATTTACATAACTTTGTAAATGCCATGAAAACTGTGAACTATGCTTATCAAAACCAACTGAAAATCGATACACAGTACTGAAAGAAACAATACAATATTACACCAATGTTTTAAAAGTTTTTTTGTTTTTTTTTTAATATTCAAATTCAAACTAAAACATGTTAGACATTAGCAACAGATACTAATTATAATCCCCAGCCCGCGAAAGATAATTTTTGATGACCAAGTTCATTAAAACACAAAGACAGAGGAATTTTCATCTTCTTACACAGCTGATTGTCTTAAGTCTTCTGATAACCTGCACAGTTCATTTCAGATTTATCAAGTGCTCCCAACAGAGTATTCTCCTTCAAACATGTTTTATATATTCTTGTACACAAAATAATGAACTCTATACTGAAAAAATTCTACATTGTTGATTTCAGACGTCATATAATTTCATATCTATAAAATGGCTTTATAATAATTTGCATACAAATAAATTTGTTACTCGTGAGTTCATATTAATTATATATTGTACATTATACTCAAAAAGTCTTAAACTTAGAATAAAAGCATAATATGTAAAGGGGGGAAAAGCTGCAATTCGGGAGGGTAAAAGTAAAAAATGTTTACAACATGCAAAAAAGGAACTTTAGAGAGTGGTGGACATGGAATTATGTAAGGTAAAATTAGTATAAACTGACCTTTAAAGAAAGAAAAGTAAGTCTTCTGCAGGCACTACACAAAGGATAAAAATAAAACTGCATCACGCACAGACAAGATTAAGTATCTATTCACATTATGTTAAAAACATACATTACCCAAATTGTTATGTATATACTTACAAATTAACATAGACTTTAAACGAATGCTTTTTAGAATTCAAATATCATCCATAGTGCTGTTTTGAAATAAAATGTTTGAAACGATGGTCATTTATATAAAAAGAATAATATTGAGCTGTACTTATCAAAAGCAAGAATTAAAAATAAGTATACATAAACATATACTAACCTTAAAAAAAAACTGCATCACACACAGACAAGAATAAGTATCTACTCACCTTATGTTAAAAAAATGCATTACCCAAACACAAACATTGAATTGTTATGTGTATACTTACAAATTGATAGACTTTAAATTAATGCTTTTTATAATTCAATTATGAACCATAATGCTGTTTTGAAATAAAATTATGTTTGAAACAATGGTTATTCATACAAGAAGATTAATATTGAGGTATAATTGTCAAAGGCAAGAAAAAAGATTAACGCCAAATAATATCATGATGCCCTTATCAAATGCCTACACAAGCAATTTGTAATAACACTTTTACATTAAAAAAAGGACAAAAGCTTTTTGCTTTTTTGGACTACCTAGAACCCAGAAACAATTTTGTGATCACATATCTAACACTATTTTTTTTCCTTCTGTGAATCTGGTTTCTTTTCAAAAACACATCATTAAAAAAAAAAAAAAGATTTTGCAGCAAAAATGTTTAAAGGATTCACATATTTTAATTCATAATATCTGTGTAAATTGGATTTCATTCAAGTGTTCCAGTTTGTAAAAAAAAAAAAAAGAAATGTTGCATATTTAGCTGCTGTACTTGTATGAATTATAAGAAGTCCATCTCTGCCACCAATTGTTAGATTTCCTAACTGTTGATAAATATGCTATCTTGACCTGCAGGCACAAAGCTGGATGTAACAAATTGTCCACACAAAAAAAAAAAAAAAAGAAAAAAAAGGCAAAAAGAGAGAAAGCTAAAACTTCAATCATTAGAAAGCTTAAAAAAACTAATAATAGAAAAACACAGATTTGTAGAACTCAAGCAAGAGAAAAAATTAATTAAAAAGATATTTTTTTAAATGCATGCAAAGATAAAACAACCAACAAAGAGGGTAAAAAGAAAATCTCTACAGTGAAATAAGTCAAACAGGTAAAATAATGGAGTAGACCCTTAATGTATATTACATAGAATAGCAAACACACAAAAATTACAAAATAAAGAAGATAACTTTGAATGACTCATCTCCTGAAACTCAAAACCTTGGCATATATTCAATTCCCACTTGTAAATAGTCTGAAAAAACAACAACACATCTGTGTTAATCTTCAAGATAAAAAATGGCTCAGAGAAATATCCGTGCTATCTCTTCTAAGCCTATCGGGTTAAAATGGATGATTTGATCACAACAGAATTTAAGGATCCGTCCCTCTGTCAGGGTTTCTATTATGCTTGGGTTTACATCAAATTACACATACAAAAACATTAAAACAATCAGTGGATGGAATTAGACTTTTAGTGCTTACTTTCATATAAATCAGACTTTATGCATTTTCAAAATCATATTATAATGATACTTTTTGCAAGCAATCACACTCTGGCATTTCAAACAATAATATTAGAGTGATAATCAGAGAGCATCATGGTCATGGTGCGCAAATGTGCAGCCCACTCACAGGGGTCATAAGACGATTTGTTCAGTAAAACAAACATTCTCCTGTTTATGCCCATCTATCATTATCAACCACAAACATGATGTGTAGAGCTGTATCAAATTTATTTTTTTTTTTTAATGGGACAGATAATGATGAGTACAATTTTTTTTAAATTAGAGAAAAGAATAGCGGAACCTGAGAGTATAACTGGCCAGAAACTAAAGGGCGACTCAATACAACTATTGATAAGTGGATTTATTTTTCAACATCAGCTCCCTTTCATGCTGTTCTTTTTTTACACAATATTACTTTTAAAATCACTAAAGGGATAAGAAATCTGTAAATGTCTATGTATTATCTTTGGCTAGATTTGTAACGTGAAGTGCACAGGTAGTTATGAATGTTATTTTAGTTTGGTACAAGTAATGCCCCTAAAATTCGTAGGAACAATGATGAAGAAGAAACAAAGAATTTATGCAAACCTAAAGTCTTTGAAACTTTATCAAGTTTGAATTATCAGAGGAGATTGTACAGATATGTGCATGTGTAATCATTTCAAAATTTCTGTACACATGTTGAATGACTTCAATGGTATTTTAAAAAATGTCAATTGTTTTAACACTAATTCTTCATTGAATGAAAAAACAAAGCCTTTAAAAAAATGTTGACCACAATTAGCCATTTTTTGCAAAAGATACAGCATTGCAAATAATATAAAAACAAGAGAATTCAACTTTATGGTAAAAAAAAAATATACTTGAAATTTTGACTATATTTGCAATATACATACAAAAGATCACAATAAAATAAACATTGAAACACAATGTAAGTTAAAACATACTGACATTAACAAACAATCAATTTTTAAAACCTGCACATAGTGATAAATGAGGTTATTTTTTTTTTTAGACAACAACATCTGTCACTTTAAAATTAAAATATTTTTGATTTGTCATGAACGAAAGTTAGCCTCTGTCCTTAAAAAGTGTATAAAAGGATACCAGGTTATGGTTTTACAAAAAAAAAACAAAAAAAAAAACAACTAAATTTTAAAGAATGAGCTCAAATATTAAAATGAGGGGGGGGGGGGGAAAAATTTAAAAAAAAAATTTAAAAAAAATAAAGAATTTCACAAACCACCACCACCTGTCGTAACAGATTGGATAAAGGTTGATCAGAAATTAAAGAAAACCACTTTGTCCATAGAGGAATACCACTTCATGCACTTAAGAGGCATAGGGAATGATGAATTTGATGTAAGTCCAACAGGGCATGTATATATAAAAGCAGGCAAACAATATCACTGCATACAACAAAAAATTAAAAAAAAAAAAACATTCCATTTTTATACACTGGCAACAAGTCATGGTGTAAAGGAGAGATATATTGTCAAGGCCTTACTCGGAAATGTCCAATAACAAAAAAAAAAGATTAAAAAAACATCGAAGGTTACAAGAAGGTTTTCAAAACAATTTCAAGTGTATCGCAAAACTTTTGTTTTCATACACTGGTAACGAGTCATGCAGTTAAAGGAGACTATATATTGTCAGGAGCAAAATGCTACAGAAAAAGTTTAAAGTAAAACCCCCAAAAAACTAAAGGTTAGAAAAATGTTTTAAATTAATCTAAACCTGGATGTTATGGCAAAGGCACCTCAAAGGAGGAAGTCTCAAATTTGTTGTACGGACAGCAACTTTGGTATTCATGTCATGTAAAAATATGGCAAACACATATCTGTCATCCATATGCATTCAACACAGGAAACGATAAAACATAAAATCATTGTAAACGTCAATTTTCAAACTGTTTCTTTCATTCCCTAATTTTTCCAGGTTTCAGTTCTAAATGTACTGCTTCAACCAACAAATTTTATAATGATAGAAAAATACAATATCGATCTCAATTCATCTGACCAATTTGATGGTTTGAGTAATTAATTAAAGTAATGTGAGTCATTAAGTTACCTTATTTGATAACAAAGATCTGAACTAGTAGTAGTCATGAGATTAGTTGGCCAATCTTTTGAGTTTCGTAAGCCTATGTTTTGGGTACACTATCTTTTGAGTTTGGTAAGCCTATGTTTTGTGTACAAAAACCTAAATTTAGTGCTTCTCAGTTGCATCACACTTAAATGCATCCTCCAGTTAAAATTCTGAACCTAGATCTTTTATTACATTTTACTCAATAACAAAGAAATTATATTTCATTTCATAACAGGTTTGTTCATGGAATCGTTGTTGAGAGAAACAGGTTAAGGCATGTGGCAAAATCAGTGCCAGCTTTGGGAAGAAGAGCAGGTGACAGGGATCTAAGGTTTGAAAACTGGACATCATATGATTTGACTAGTTTCTTTTTTTTTTTTTCATATTCAAATCAAAAACTGAAAGACTGGACAAGCAGCCTTGTTCTCGAACATTATTTGGTGTACGCATCATACCATTTATATTCTATTATGATTTTTACAATTATACAAACTACACCTCTGTTGTTTCTCAAAATAACCTGGACATAGGAGCCACAGAAGAAATAACAATGTCGAAAACAGTGCTGAAATTTGAATCTACCAATATTTCTAGCCTTATTATTGGGTTTAGAAAAATTACTAAAAACTTAGTGACTCCCCGTATTGCTTTCGTTGTCAATTCCTGCCAAACCACCTGATCCCGTCTCTCTATTGTAGAGAAATGCATGTATCCTCAAACGTTTCTTTCCTTTAGAATGAGAGATCTCTCTCTGCTTTGCGTGACGCTTTCCACTGGTACAACGGATGAATGAACGTGGTGAACATCAAGATCAGGAGGAACACATTCACCTGAAATAAACATAGCATAAGTAAAGAAAAAAATTATAAGTAAGTACAGTATAATAACTTGGCAATGATGACATTTCAAGTTTTTTCAATAACTATCATTATCATTATAAAAAGGGTTGATGTTAAAAATAAATGCTCAAAGACGAATTTACTGAAAGAGGGAAGTATTGTTGCTTAACATTTTATCGTGGTTAACCCCCTTTCAAATAAAGCAATTGAGATGAGGTATTTTTATTAATGGGAGACTTACCGGTAAGAAACCAGCTCGCTCTGCCCAGGCAAACAATCCATACTGCAGCATGCTCACCACTCCGCTCACAATAAACATGATGCCATACATGATGCCAAAGTACTCGTTGGGGAAGCTGTTGGGAGGAAACATTAGTTTTTTACTATCACTAATGCCAACTGGATCAATATTTTGTTCCCCTGTAAGTTTACACTAAAATTTATAAACATTATTAAATTGAATTACAAGCCACAGCTCTTTGACATACTTTCACTGAGTTCTGACCTGCCATCTTAGCTTTAGAAAAATTTTCTCTATATTATTTAAAAAAAAAAAATTGTACTTCATCATAATAAATGGGAAACTTTTTCTCATTTTCTGTTCCGACCAAACTGCACTGAACACTAAAGCTTAAATATTACAAAGAGAAAACAAAATTAATATGGATCAAGTAACAAGAGAGATCTTTCCATTTTTACTTCCCCAAAATCTATGACAATTTTATTTGAACTTAGATGACCACTTGACTTACATAAAATGGGTTTTTATGCGTGACTTTCAGAAATGTTAAATTTCCTATAACAGTAAAGGAGCAAAGAATCTTGCATTCATTGTAAGTGCTTTAGAAATTTCAAAATACTACTTTCTGTTGCCCATGACCCAACATCAAAGACAATATACATGACTGATTGTCAAACCAACAATAATAATACTGCAATAGGAATGTGGATACAAGGACAGTCTGTCACATTACACAGACCAGCAGGGGACAAAACCTGAATAAATATAGTCTTGCCTGATAGTTTAATTGAACTGTAGACCTCCTGAATACAACCTCAGCACTCTTATCTCTTGACCCAGCTCCATAGCTTCCTTAGCCCCACTGTACAAAAAAAACAGCAACAAAAAAAACCCAAAAGCTTGAGACCTACATGGCGTTGAGTACCCCGGCGCCCATGGTGTAGAGGAAGGACCTAAAGAAGAGCAGACACACAAATACGGCGTAGATGACCGACGCCTGTTCGATGAGGATGATGCCAGACATCAGGATACCCAGTATTGTGGTCAGGCCAAGGGGGAGAACTGTGGGCATCAGGTTACGCCTCAACGGGGACAGACTTTCTGGAGAAAGCAAAACATAAGGTACAATGATTTATGCATTTGAGTAAAGTCTTTTTAAGAGATTTACATTTGAGTTGAGTGGTTGCTTAAAATCCAATTTCAACATCTAGGTCTACATAAAGGACGGGCTTGAGATTCATATGCATTTTGAATTGAGTTTGTAGCTTATTGTCCAAAGTCAACACTATTTAGGCTATGGTGTGGACAGTTCCCAAGACTAACAACTGACAATTTTACTTTTTAAACAGTGCAGAAAAACCATGACACCAACCCAATCAGTAGGGAATGAAACAAGATTAATAAATTTTTGACTGATTGACGATTTTGAACCAGGGACTTCTAAATTGGGAGACAAACCATTAAGGTAAACACTGGAAACTTTACGAATAATGTTAGATTTTTTCATATAAAAGAGAACTGATGAAGAAAGTGAGCTCTATAAGTTGTATGAGAGGTTATTTATTCCATCAAATCTTGCAACTTCCTTAGTTCTACAGAGTAAAGCTTTGTCATTTTTTTCGTGGCGTTGTGGTTTTAATTCTCAAGCAAAAGATAGGGCCTAGAAGATGCGATCCCACCACAAAATAGCTGGTCTTTTTTCTAAAATTTAAGGTCCATATTAACTGAACACCAACTACCCGCCAGAGAAAAACATGGTACTGGTGTATTTCAAAGGAATTAAAAAATTTCCCACAGAAATACTGATGAAGTAATTTAGAAATCAGGTTTACAATGCTAAGAGGATTAATTATTAAAGTATGGCTGCAAATGTGAGGCAAATAGTAAATTTGAGTCATATGCATTTTAAGAGGCTGAAAAAATTATAACTCAATTACTATAAAACTGAAGAGAGAAAAAATTCATTCGAAAAAGCAATTTATAAAAAAATTAAAAAGGTCAATAGAGAGAAGTTTTCTATATCCAGAGGGTTTTAGTTAAAAACTAATAAATTAAAAACTTTTGCCTACAAGGCCCCAGAATGGACTCCAAAAGGACGCCTAGAACTCACTGGCAAAGAAACGGTTCTGGAGGGCGTAGAAGGCACCAGCCAATGGGGAGGTAAACAGACCACACATCAGAATGTAGCTTGTCTCATTTGTATACCGGCTCACTGAAACAAGGCAGTATAAAAGTCATCATTGCAGAGTTATTTTTAGGAGATTAGGATAATAAAATAAAAAAAAGAAATACTTACCTTTAGTTCTGAGACTAATAAAATTTGCTTCAACTTACTGCCATCTTTTATTGATGCAAAAATCTTTTGTAACTCTGGCAATGCATTAAGAATTGCATTTCCATGGTATAAAATGATTTTGTAAAGAAACAATAGCAGAGATAATTATAAAATATGATGATAGTGATAATGCACATGAACATCTCATAGAAAAGCTCAGTGAAAATGGTATCTACACATATAATATTAAGCAAAGCATGCACTTTTAAAAATCCTAAATTATGTGAATAGAAGTTGACTTAAGTTCTACTAGGGAAAGAAAAAAATTAAGCAAATTTTGTTCTTGATTTAAGTTCTACTTGGGAAGGAAAAAACTGAGCAAATGTGTTCTATTCAACATTATAGAGTCAGGAATCATTCTTACAACATGATGATCTGATTGATCATAACACCACATAAAAATGAATTTACATCCGATTTAACAGACCGTCAACACTTTGAGGATTAAGCAAGTTGATTTTATCCATCAAACAAGTATAAAGACAAATAAAAATGGACAGCTCTAAAGAGTTTATAGTAGCCCTTAAGCCAGTTCACTTAAAATGGGGATCCACCCTATCTCCATGTGACTTAACACCACCAATCCATACCAAGAGATGCCAAGTGGATCAATTATTTAAATTAAATATCTTACAATACTGCGGAGTCCCCCTGAAGCTGAAGCTTTTTTTGGGATCACATGAGGCAAAACCACTGTATGGAAGCACATTTTACTGAGATTACACCAATGCATATTATTATTATAAAAATTATGACTTTTAAGGCCCATGTTCAAATCCAGAAAGATGACATTAAAAAAAAAAAAAAAAATTTGTGTACTCACTGTGATTATTATATCCCCTAGACATAAAATCTTCTGGCCCCATTCATCCCTTCCTCTGGTTCTCCAGCATGTCTTTTGTCCCTTATATCTCTACTTGAGTCCAGTCAAATGTTGATCTAGTCTAGCACGTATTATATCTATAGATCTAACGCGTAATGTAGATCTAGATCTAAAGGAGTTCTAAATATGAATATAAAAATAACAATAATATTTATTTATTGAGCGCTTTCCCTTAGCACAGCTCAAAGCGCTTAACAACATCTTAAGCATAATCACCAATATTATGTAGAGTCATGTAGAAGCATTTACACCCACAATTCCCAAAAATGACCAAAAAATTGGATAGAAATATTATAATAGGCTCTCAAGGTTATACACAAATAATTGCTATAAACACATGTTATTAAAACAAGGATATTTTAAACACATTGATATTATTAAACATTAATATAGATCTATCACAGAGTCAGAAATGGTTAAAATATTAAGTACTAATGCTTGTGTAAAATGAGAGTAGCAAAAGAGGAAGAACAGAGTTCGAGTTAAAACTCAATTCGTTTGAATTTTAATTTTAAAATGAGACTTTAAAAAGATGCCTTTTAGGTTAGATTTGAAGAGTGTTAATGTATTAACATTTTTCATTTCATCAGGAAGGTTATTCCAAAGGTTTGCGCATTGGAAAGAAAAGGTTATTAGACCAAAATTTTTTAGGTTATATTTTGGTTTCACTATTTTACTTGATTTACACCACTAAGTTGTTACCGAGATGAGCAGAATATCCGAATCAAACCCGCCACTATTGTTTACTATCACATTCAGTACTTGTGTTGAGCTCGTAAGGGTTGCCTAACACCCCAACTTACAAAGTACCGAAAATGTGAAAATATTATTTTAAAGAATGTTAAAAAAATAAAGAAGGCATACGAAACTGGTTAAATCGGAACCTTGTCTTTGTCTTTACATAATTTACTAATAATAGGGGAATATAATTATATAAGTGTCTGATTCAACTCAACTTGAACGTGAATCGAATTCCATGAATCCCTTTCGATCTTGGTCTTCCGTGTTACTACATGTAATCACATAACAAGGAAACTGCTATACTGCAATCCACCACATCGTTATAGATTATTTTCGCATTCGCATTTTAATCGAGGTTCCGACAATCATTGCCGGAAAGTCCGCTTTGAGTGTCAGCATTCATTGCCGGCACCTGCTGGGTCGGAAATTGAGTCGGCAATGGGCAAAAATCGACTCTGGATACTCGCGCAATAAACGTAAGGAGATTTTCTTTTCTCTCTCTCCACACTCCCCCAATTTTATGATTGACGGAAATCCGAAAATTGCTAACCTCAGTGATTACCAATTACGTCAGTTTTTTTTTAGTGAACTTTTCATGTGAAGCAGCATAGCAATATGAATCACAATACATAACCCTTCATACTTTTACTAAACTCTGACCTTAACTTTTTCTGTTACTGAAAATCCATAAATTTGCAGAAAATTGGCACCACTGCATACCTTCATCCTTGGAGTCAAGCATGTTTTCCAGCATGGTGTTGAGTGAACCGAGCAGAAAGTAGAAGCGCAGCTGCAGCACCGATAGCCAGTAAACGTGTAGGATATATGTTGGGGTCAACATCTGGCTCGACAGAGAAGGCTTCACATCCGATTCCTCAGACACCCTTCGTTTATCGCTGCCTGAAAAATTACAAAACATTTTGTACTTTAGATAAGCTTTAATATACCCGTGTCTTGTTTTGATTATTTTCTTGGAATTTGATAATGATATGTGAAGTGTTGGGGTTTTCAGACACAATTAGCCCAAAAAAAGTTTTGAAAACTAAATATATATAACTCTCCAGTTTTCAATGTCAAATTTGGTTCTAGAAATGATAAAGTTATAAAAAATCATAAACTCTAAAGTGCACTTGTGCCGATTTACCTTAGTTGCCTCACATATACTATATCATGTCTCCAGAGATGTAGTTATGTAAACTACAAAAGATCTGAAAATAATTTTAAAAACAACACTCAAACAATTTTGCCCAGTTCTAATTAAAACAAGTCGAGTAAGAAGTACCAGATTCAAATTTAACTACTACTGATCCAATAATACACAAAACTTTAACCCCCCCACTCTGGAACTTCTGTGAGAAAGGTATCAAAATATAATTAACCCCTACTTTGGAGCTCATGTGGCAAAGTTATCAATATATAATCAAACCCTTCTTTGGGGCTCACTTAGCAAAGTTACCAATCTACAACTAACCTTCCTAACCTGGTAATCATTAACAAATCCAAAACAACTCACTGGCTAGTTTGATTTGCGCCTCTTTCTCATCTCCAGCCCCTGCATTTTCGTCAGGATCTACAGTCGGCTTCTTGATGAAGTCTTTGGGCAGGAAGAAGAAGGTGCTGACTAGAGTGAGGAGGTGAAGGACAGCAAGCACGATGTAAGACGTCTGACGAGTGATGCCAGCATCATACACCAGCTGTAGAGAGCGAGACACAGCATATGTGGCTTATATCTGGGATGAAAAGTAACAAGTTTATTTCACACACAGTTCCCAAATTTAAACTCTGCCATACAGAGACAAAGTACTAGGACTTCTGTTTCAGTCGGTCACATTATATTGACATCGACTCAACTTGTAAAGGATCAACCCGGGTACTTTTAACATAGGAACCTAGCGCTCTAACCCTTTCGCCAACCCTGTGATGATCTAAAAAGAACATTTTTATGAAAATTATTTGAATATATGCTCCATGGATCTTTACAACATGTTTGCTACAAGCCTAAACTGTAATTGTCAAGGCAAGCTTTGAAATCAAATAGAAGCTAAGACAAACACATTTCCCCCAATAAACAACTTTCCAAGAGTGTGGAAATGTACCTTCGCACAGTGACAAGTGACTTTACCTTCACCAAGAGCTGTGTGCCTGTGGACGCGTCAAATCCTCCACAGAAGATGCCAACTACGATGGAGCCCATTGATGGGAACAGCAGCGAGATCTGCATGTTGGTCATGAGGAAGGTGATCCCAGCACCACCGATTAGAGACAGGCCAGGGAATATCAGCCATGGCACGTCTTAAGTTCGAAGAGAAAGATATTGAGAGACCTTGGGTTTTAATTAATGAATATAGAAATACTGAAACTTTAAAAGTTTCAATAAAATGAGTCGCAACCAAGGTGAATAAGCTACAACCCATACTACTCTTTATTGACCATTTTGAGCTTCAAATTAAACAGATTCATGGTTCCAGAGATAATAGAGTTATAACCTCAATATCTTCAAGTATATTTGGGTCTTTTTGATGTCCAACTTGAGCCTGATTCAACGTAGTTGCCTAACAAATATCTTTTTGGTTTTCCTAAAGTGTCCTTCCAAATGGCGTAATTTGTCTGGGACAAAATTAAAATTAAATTTACCATATATAAATATTTATATGTAAACTTTACAGCCTGGTCTAATACGGGGCTTAAGCCTTGAATAAAATGAAACAATAAAATCTATGTTGCATCTTGAATAAAGAAAAATAACAAAAATAAGACAGGTTTGGCTTGGGTGGGTAAATTACTTTAAGCAGCTTCAAATGAATCAAGAAGGATCAATAACCACACAATAAAAAAAAAAATGCAGACAGGAAAATCAAAGCTATGAGAAATTACTTTTTAAAAAAATTATTCAGTGGCTAAATTGAAACTTAATTCAGACAAACTGTGATATTATCTTACCAAGGGACGTGAAAGCTATCATGAAGGCCCCGATAATAAACAGGATGCTGGAGATAAACAGAGGGAAAAAAAAAACTTTGATGATGCAAGCAAAATAAACAAAATTATTGGTAGGGGGGTCTATAATCTGAAGCATTTTCCTTCCTTACACCATGAATAACTTGGGTTACATAAAGTAATAACGATTTTATGTTCTTATATTTTTTTTCTATTTTTGTCATCACTATTATTTCTATACACAGTGATTGCTACAGACATTTCACCAAACAAGAAAAGGAGAAAGAATATTGGAGAAAAAAAGGGGGTATCAAGAAAAGGAGAGAGACCAAAAAGTGTAAATAAACCTTTCAACCCTTCTTTAGAAAATCAGTGTTATATTGTCCTCTGAGCAGGGTCTCTTTATACGTATTTTAACACCTGAAAACATTAGAACTAGATCTTCTACTTACGATGCCACAATTCTCGTGACGCGAGTTCCATACTTGTAGTTGATCTGCCCCATGACAAAGCAGCCAACACAGAACATGGCTGAGCCGATCGTAAACACCAGGTTGAGACGCGCATCTCGGGCATCACACGACTTGGCTTCCTCCTCTGTGTCAGGGGATCTGGGGTAGTAGAAATTCATGGGTTAAACTCAAGTTCTGTGTCTGTTTGTTGTTAAACGTCCAATGTCAGAACTATATAGCTATATATAGTAAACGGGTCCCAAGACTAATAACTGGAATTTTATGTGATGCTATACATAGATGGTGTGGGGAGATCTGGACTCTAGTTTCAGCTGGTCATATTATGCTGACACCAATCCAGCCACTAAGGGACTAAGTCGGACAAATAAAATATTGACTGATCAAGAGTTTCAAACCACAGACCTCCGGATGGGGGAGATCAAAGCTCTACCAAGTGAGCAATTCTATGTCTAGGCTATTGCCTGTATGTCCAACGCAATGTCTTGGTATCTGTAAGTTTTTTAGACTGTCCCATTGAACATTTTAAACCCAGTGCTAAAGCTTAGTTACCCACTGAAGTGAATTCCTATTTGAATATTTTGACAAAAATTATTATCATAGACCCCCTAAGTACTTTTACAAAATTATGTTCGTTTTAATGAGGGGAAAGTGTGTAATGCCTATTATATATTTCTGTATTGAAATGTTAGCATTCATGAACGTGTACAACAATAGTGTTCTATGTAAGCTGCTGGATGTGCTATAAATAATCTCTACCATGAGGGAGCTCAATGGAATAGTAGATGTAGTTGAGTTGGTTTTTACGTCCAACGTCAGCAATATATAGGCTGTAATGTGGATGGACCCCAAGGCTGATGTCTGACAATTTTGATGTGCGGTCACACACGAGACTGGGTCCGGATACTATGACTCCTGTCTCAACCAATCACGTTTAACTGACACAGTCCCAACCAGTAGGGGACGAAATCGCCAGAACTCGAACCAAAGACCTCCTGTGTCGGAGGCGGTGTTCTACCCCATAGCTACAGAGCCCCCAGCTCAATGGAATAACCAGCATTTCTAAAAGTGTAATATGCAAGTACAATTACTAAAGATCATTTGAAATTTCTACAACCATAGGGACAGATTAGTGAGGTAGGTGTAGTTTGAAGGATAATTTATTCTACCTGAAGCTAATTTGAAAGCAAAATCAATAAATGCCATTATACTTGAAATTGAAAAACTAGGCCATGTGGATCACTTCTACTGATTATTTAATATATATAGGCTAAAGCAGGTTGACTTTGGATTGACTTGAAAAGCAATTGAGACACACACAAAAATAAATAACAGGCCAGTTGTGAAGGATAAGTGCGACATGAGGGAGAGAAGAAAAGAGAGAGTGAGAGATGCACATGATATAGAGGTAAAACGAGAGAGAGAGAGAGAGAGAGAGATAGGAGAGAGGTGGTAGGGTTACTTGTAAAAGAAATGCATTTCATTTGCCTGGGGTGATTTTACTAGAAGAAATCTAGTGAGAATGCTTCTTTCTATGCAAGAATAATTGCAAACCATTTTAATGTTTACTTACACATAAAATAAAAGAATTGTGGGAATCTGATGTATAGTGAAAAAGGATTAGGAGACAAGCTAGGAGAGAGACAAGAACCATAGACTATTTCATTGATCTTGAAGGATTCATTACAATTTACATCTGGATCTAGCAAAAGAAAAAATAAAACTTCATTCATGTGGTCTAGGCCAAGTTATTAAAGAATAAGGTTGATGCCCCTAGATTAAACATCTTTTGGACTGAAGGTATTAACTTAAGCCAGTTGAAATATCTTGCAGTTAGATTTTAAAAATATAATTTCACTCCACAAACTTTATCCCCTCCCCTTGAAATGCTGTCACTTTGTGTTGTGGCCGAAGCAAAGAGGGTAGGTATCTAGGTTTATCATATAATCTACACTTGACAAATGTAAAAGAGTAGTTAACTCTCAAAGAGCCCCCTAAAGGACCGTAATAAAAAAAAGTTTGATGGTATTTTGGGATCTATTTATAGGGCTTTAATGAAATGTTTAAAATAAATATATATATAACTTGAAAAAAAATGTTTTAGAAAAAAAATTAGCTTCCTTAAATTATTGAGACCATTTGTAAATGTGTACACATTTTTCCACTTAATCACTTTATTGATTATTCTAATAGTCTATAGGGATTTTGCTGCTTTTTTTCATTTTTTTAAGCAGTAAAGAATTTATTAAATTTGATATTGGCATCAAATGAACCACATCAATAAATCCAAAGTAAATAACAAAATGTCATCACTTTTATGAGTCTATGGAACGAAGAAATAAAATTTCAATTTCCTTAAAATTAAATGTTGTAGGCCATTCAGTATTTTCGTCACAACTAAGTCATGTCCACATTTGGCCATGGAATTTTAAGCACCTTCAAAAATGATTTATATATAGACCTATGCCTTTGTAATTTGGGCCCAGCCTAGATTCATTGGACTACATTCAGACTCAGTGAACTTTTTCTTGTTGCTAAATGCAAACTGTTAAATTTTTGTGCATGGGCAAAACATCTGACGCAAGAAGAGGGAGTGTCCCGCAAAATCTGGGATGATTGGCAGCTCTGAAAAATACTGAAAGAAAAATGGTTCCATTACCGGTTAAAACGCATATAGATCTAAAATCATTCGTTTATTAAATGACATGAGATGCTGACCTTGTTTGAGATAAATTGGTTGTAACAGCACTTGAATTTGCTGCAACCAGCGTGACATATGCAACCGATGAGTTCACTTGTGGATTGAGATCTACAACTGCAGTGCTGTTGTCGACGTTGTCTTCATGACAAAGCTCCATATAAAGACCTTCATCTTTCAGTATGTACACCAATGATCCCCATCCGTAAATCAGACCTCCGAAAGTGATTACCTCGAAAAAGGCCCAGGCAGCATAGAGAACACGAAATCTTGGGTCTGCGGGTCTCATTTTGCTCACAACTTTCGAGTCCTCTTCAAATAAATGCAATAATTTTATGCATTTATTAATACTTCTCAAAATCTAGATCTAGTTTTAGATTTAAATAAATAATGTATGTAAATTTGTTCGAAAGAAGTCTAAACTGTCAATGTGAACCTAACTACCGAGCAGGCTGCTGGCTGCCGCATCCATCCAAGGAGGCGAGAATGAGCTTTTGAGCTGATCTAATCTTTTTTACTTGAAGAGTTGACCAATAACAGTGAACGCATTGTACCGATAAAACTTCGATAAAAAGTAATATTTGATTAATTTTATGATCAGAATGTACATTACTATGCATGTCTATTCAAATTCAAATTCAAATTCAAATTTATTCAGTCAATGTACGTATGTTACATCGAAAATATATAATGTTGAAAGTGACATCTTCAAAAGAAATTACATTACAATAATAGTGAGACACCACAATGAAAATTTGTCCAGAATTAACAAACACAAGTAACAACAACACAAGTGAAAGAGTCACAAACAACATGTCGCCATTACTTGGCGCTATCTTGATGAGCCAAGTCTAATAATTTCTAATAATGTACCGATACTCTTGTGTTTTAAGGTCCCCTGATTTCTCAAACACGAGGGCATCAACTGGGTTTCGAACCCAGGACCTTTCAAGTTCTACTCGCCAGTCGCCAGTCTTGAGCACACCGCCTGTGGTCGAAGAGAATTGGGCCGCAATGGAAATCCTGTCTTGCGATTGGTATTAAGACTCTGTAAGAATATAATAAACATTTAATGTGGTTGTTATGTCCTTATTGCATGCACTGGTAGACAAAAGAAAAAACACTCTGTCCGATCTCAGCGTTTTACAAAAACACACATACCTCATGTAACCTATTATATAGGAGCGTAAAACGGTATAATTATTTTACCATTTTCGGAAAAAGAAACCGGTTGTTTTAATTTTAATTGTATGTGGTTAGATAAGGATAAAAAGATAATATATTTTATCAGTCGGTACTCCTACCCTCGCTTTGTCAATAATTCTACAGATTTGTTGAAATTGGACCATTATAATGCCTCTTGGTGAAACTTTCGAAGCATTTAGAGTACCGGTAGGCGTAGATCTAAGCCTGGTGGTAGAATATTAGCCTACATCAGTGAAATAATGTTGGGTTCCAAATTTTATCATCGTACTTTTTTCCATGCAGGCCGACAAGGATAACCTGTTCAACTTGAATATTTCAGTCCTCATTAGATGTGTAAATCTCTCTGTCTCTCTACATCCTCTGCCACTTTCTCTCTCTCTCTCTCTCTCTCTCTCTCTCTCTCTCTCTCTCTCTCTCTGTTTATTGTCTCTCTTGTTTTCGGCGCTGTTTTGTTGTTGTTGTTTTTTTAATGTTTTTTATACCTCGTTTAATGGTATCTTTAATAAGAAAAATGTTGTTTTTCTTCTTTTTTGTTTAATTTTATTAATGGGTAAAAGCCCCAAAGGATGCCGACACCTCCCGTGAATTATAGCCTACAGAGCTGAAGATAATAAAATGTGTGTGTATGTGTCCGTTTTGGTGTGTGTCCGTTTCAGTGTGTGCCTATGTGCTTCCACAAACTCTGTTGCTAGGCTAGGCGTGTAGCACAGCATTATCGAACCTGAGATGTCTAATGTGCCTGACTGTCTGTGAGTTCCACTTTCCTCGGTCGATGCTCTCACGGATTCTGCTCACACAAAACACGCGCGCTGGCTCCCGGTGATTGCGCGTGCTCTAGATTACACCCCAGGGGACACAAGACGGTTGGCCGGTCTCAAGTCTCAACTGTTGCCCTCTGTGTGTGTTCAAAGCATTATAGGCCCTAAGACTAGATTTAGATTAGATTTCGTAAACTCTCTATTGCCTTGCGTGTGGCTGAGAGAGAAGACACAAGAAATAGGCATGTTAGGCTTAGAAGAGTGAGTGAACCGTAATGGAAACTTGTTGATCTGATGCGAATGATGCGAAATCGTGTTAGATCCAGGCCAACCGGTATGTGAATCAAGTCCTAGCAAAACCGCTATCGATCTTTGTGTCTCATTTGAAACTATAGCGAATTCTTTCCTTCAGGGAGGCAGACAGAGAAAACACTGAAAGGTCCAGATCCAGTGAGCGAACAGCAATGGAAACGTGTTGATATTGTGAGAAATTGCGTTGGATCCAGACATTCATGCATAAAGGTCTACATGTGAATCAAGCCTTAGTGTATCGATGAATAATCTTTGTTTAAAACCAGGTACTTGTGTATAATTCACGATGGGGACAAATAAGATTAATGTCTGTCTGCCCATTGTTCATGGTTTATTATATTCTAGATCTAAATTTAGTGCTAAATCAAGTTCTACCCATTTCATCAACGGTGACGATTGAGATCATAAGTGGTCTCACTGAAAATATGAAAACAAAGATGGGGTTTCGCGATTAATAGTATTATTGTTTTATTTTGTTCATGGCCTAGCGCTACATTTTGTGTGTGTGTGTGTGTGTGTGTGTGTGTGTGTGTGTTTCTAATCCCTCTTTAGCATATATGCCATGTTACATACTTATCATCTTCTTTAATTGTATGCAAATGAGATGCGGCTTCATCGGCGTGTATTATTATGCTAACATGAACAATACCTGCTGGTGGTATGCAGAACATAATTACACGTAGGCTACTGCGTGCTACATTTAAAACAAAGGGTTGAATTAAATTGTTGTAAACAGTATGCTAATTTTACTCTTGTATAATCCATACGATATGGTATTCTATACAAAATATTGCAATCGAAGCACTCTAGTTTAACTATACCAGTGAAATGTCGGTATGGAAATGAGCCCGTATTCATTTGTAGCTACTCCCAGACATTATTTATCATGTATAAATATTTTTACGAGCATTGTACACATGCGGACGTTGGTCTCATTTAAATAACAATAAATATTGCATTTGTCATATAAAAAGCACCCTTATAAGATGCTAGAAATTAGTGTCATGTATATAAACAGATGTGCAAGCATCATTTTATCATTGGTGAAATTTTGATGCGGCCTTGTGTCTGTGCGCGTGTGTGCGCGCGGTGGTATAATAATGATGATTGTGATGATGAGCTTAATAATGATGCTGATGGTGATAATAGTAATCGTGATGACTATGATAATATTGATGATGATGAAGATGATACCATTACCATTACCACCATCTAGATGATGATGATAATAATAATAATAATACACGAGACAGGGCGGGGTGCCATGACTCCTGTCTCAGCCGGTCACATTAAACTGACACAAACCCAACCAGTAGGTAGCGAAATCGCCAGGGCTAGAACCGAGTCCTTTTGTCGCGTCGGAAGCCGATGTTCTACCCTAGGGCCTCTCACTACTACTACCCGTGGTCAGTAGTCAAACCTTCAATTACTAATAATTTACGCTTTTAATAGTTTCAGGTGATTAAAAAAACACCGCTAAAAACAACATGAAGCATTGTGTGTATGTTGTTTTTCTTCTGTTCAAAAGTTGCAAGGGTTAGGCTGAGGCCACACTATAAGCGAGAGAGTGGGAGCGAGCGAGAACGAGATCAAGCAATGCAGAGGAATTCACTTATATGTGTATAAGCTGTTCCCGCGGGGGTCTCGCTAGCGGTGAGCGAGACAATACTTCCCAATGTTTTCTCTCGCTTGCTGCTTAATCAAAAGGCATTGGCCCGGTCACATAATTTTTAGCCCCAACTGAACTGTCAAGAAAACAGAACAGTACAAGTTACACAAGCAGACATGTTTGCGACTGAAACCTACTCACACCAGTGTTGGTGCTTATTGTTTCCCTCTACCTTGCCGTTTTCTCGCTAGCTTGCAGCTTATTTCTTGATAGCGAGACGCAGCTCATAGTGTGGCCACCCCCAAGTTTACCGCTTATAGGAGCTCATCGTTAGCGACAGCTCTCGCTTGCAGTGTGGCCTCAGCCTTAAGGAGACTTTCAATACAGAGATGGCCAATATTGCCCTCAATACTAATGTCTGTGATTAGTTGTCAAAAGTACTACTCGTATTATTAACAATTAAATGCCTCTGTTGTGTGTGTGTGTTTGTTTGTTTTTTGTGTCTTTTTATTAGAAAGAAAAAGTCTAACAAACATGAAGCCGTGTCGTTTATTTGTTCAACTTCAGTAGCTGCTACTGAATGTGCTAAGGTTACAGTGTACAACAATAATGCTCTCAAAACTACTACTGATCAGTAGTCAAACCTAGTTAATGTAAATTCTTAACAATTGATGCCTTTAATAATTCCAGATGAGACGAAGCATGCCACACCTGAAGCCTTGTGGTTTCTCTTTTTGAGAATTGCACAGTTTGTGCATACTTCTATCCACAGATGTGGCAAACACTGCTTTCACTAATACTGTCTACGATTAGTGCTCAAGCCTACTACTACTATTATTATTATTCATTCACAACTTTTATGTTTTCAGGTAAGGCAAAGCATAACAAACATGAAAAGTCTTCAACTAAGGGCTATGGAGAGTTTCGTCGCAAAGGTGCCCTTTACTTCTCTCAACACTACTGTCTGTGATCAGTAGTCAAGTCTGATATCATTATTAATCCACACCTTTTAATATTTTCAGGTAAGACCAAGCCAACAAACATGAAAAAGCAGCCAGAGTTGCGGACACTTTCATCACAGACATGCTCAATACTGTTCTCGATATTGATGTCTGTGGTCAGTGCTACTTCGGCGGCCGACCCAGCCCTGCCTTGTCCTGCACGCTGCGAGTGTCGGGGGGAGACCCTGGACGGCGTGGGGCCAGTCTACAGCGTGAACTGCGCCGATAACGGCCTCAGCACCGTGCCTGACTTGGCCATGTTGCGTGGAACGGGGCCTTCCTACGGCACTGGAGACCAGGACGCCGGAACAAGTGTAGCGGGGATAGATGACAAGATCCAGCTTCGCCTTGACAAGAACCAAATCGGATCTATCGACAGAAGCCAGTTTATCAGCGGGTTAGGTATCTTTAAACTAGACATAAGTCGGAACAAGGGCTTGACGGAGATTTCTGAAGATGCCTTCGAGAATTTGTCGCCGACTCTGGAGAGGCTATCGCTTGAGGCTCTCAAGTTGACGTTTAATCGGCCGCTGTCGATGGTGAGCCGCCTATCGAACCTCCGACTCCTATCGATCAGCCACAACAATCGGCGGGGCTACGTGCCTGGAGCGGTGGAGCACGTGACAGTGCGTTTGTTTGAAGGACCAATAAAACGATCTTTGCAAATTCTGAAGATGAGTCACTGCGGTCTTCGATCGCTGAGCGAGGCTTCACTAGAAGGTTTGTCCGCCCTGGAAGAACTCGATCTGTCTAACAACTGGTTTACTCAGGTTCCCGACGCAGTCAAGTCCTTGCCTGGCCTCAAGACACTCTCGCTGTTCCACTGCTACATCATGAAGTTGGCCGACTTCTCTTTCATCGGTCTGACTCAGCTTACGAGTCTCCACCTCAGTGCTAACCGCTTGGCAGAGATTGAGCCCTTTGCTTTCACCGGGCCGGAAGGCTCGCTAGAGGACCTTCGCATGGGTCGCTGCCACCTGACCAATGTCCCCACAGACGCTCTCAAAGTCCTAAGAAAATTGACCTACCTGGACTTGTCAGAGAACCGATTCACCGAGGCCGGACCTGGGGCGTTCAAAGGCTCTTACTGCTTGACGGAGCTCCTCATCAGCGCCGCTGGGATGACGTTCTCAGACGATGCTTTCTCCGATCAGAGCGAGTGTATAGTCTCGCTGACTATGAAGCAGATGGGTTTGACATCCATCCCTAGGGAGGCGATCTCAAAACTGACCAGCCTGAGGCGGCTAAGCCTGGACAACAACCAGATCGAGTCTCTACCAGCCGATGCTTTCAGTGGAATCTCGGCGTCGTCCATCAGGCTCACAGGGAATCCCCTAACTGCCATAGAGGATCACGCCTTCAGAGGCCTCTCGTCTGGGCTGGACATCAACCTTAGCCACACCAAGATCTCCGGGATAGAGTTTCTGCTGGGCTACGCCGAGGACGCTATAGGCTCAGTAAACCTGGACTACGCGGGCCTGGTTTGCCGCTGCTCCATGCGCGACGCTCTCAACGCCACGCTACTCGCCAACATCTACGGCTCCTGCCTAAGCGGAACGCGCCAGGTGATGCTCAGCAGCCGGGAGTTGCCGCAGATCGTGGAGGACGCATGCGTGCAAGAGTCCAAAAGAAACACCGGTAGCCAAGCTCAACCCATGATTGAAATGTGGCTAACGGTTGCTTTGTCGTTTATAGGATTTTCTAGTTTATGAAATAGACACCGTTATCTCGTCACTATAAAATGACGGCCCATCTATACAAATTAGAATGTGCGTGTCTTGTATACATGTTCATTGATTTAATAATATTTTTTTGCAATTGTTTGCTTTTTCTGCTCAATGCCTAGACTAAGTACTTAACATCAGGCCTTTTGCCAGCGATGTCATCGACTCTCGTAGCTTTGGTCGTTCCCTTATTTTCCGAGGATAATTCAGTCCGTGTCGGTTCTGTGCAGTTGTGTGTGTATAGCTTATCTAAACATGTCTTTGTCGTTGGTCTATTTTTTAATGACGTTTTTGTATAAGCCAACCCTTTTTGTCTTTGCTCAATGACATGAAATTAGTTCTTTCAGCAAACTTTGCAAGATACATGCAAATCTCTTAAACTAATCATCCCGTTGTTTGATCTGTCTAGAGGTCTAGTGATTATTGTTTTGACGTGTGATCTAACATTTTATCAACAACTCTTTGTTTTTATTTTTTTGTACAGCCTACATTTTTACGACATAAAGTACCATCCATGCCAGTTCTTACCCACCACACATCCAGACGCTTATGGCAGATTCAAAGTGAAGGCTATTGTAACTGCCGATAAAAACTATTTCAGAGATTTTTCATGAAAGCATTGTTTTCGACGTCAAATTATTAACTTAAAAGTTAAATTCAGATCTACAGATAGGCTGCAAGTACAACAGCGTGGTAGCTCACAACTCGTTGTAAGCCTTCTCATTTCCTTATCTTACGACGAGTCATAAGCTTACCAAGTTTGTACTTACCGCCCCAAGAATGGAATTCATGAATTGCTTACCATTCTCACCATTCTCAATGTTACTGAAAAATCTGACATTCCCATTTTGTGATCGCGAATAAAGAGGAACCAAATTAGAATCGGGAATTTGAGAATAATAGAGCTACGTGAAACCCTCTGCCGTTCGTAACCCAATGAATTTTCTCGCTCAGATAAGACTACAATACATGTAATAATAGAAGACCGAGACACCAATTTCAACGAAGTGAAATTGCAAGGATAACATAGTTTTTAGCACTGAGTATATGGAGACTCAGAGAAAATTATATTCGGCCAACATATCGTACACGGCAACAATGCAATTCAAACTGTCCTAAACGGAGATGCACTTTTTTTATTCTTGGGCGGGGGGGGGGGGGGGGGGATTTTTGAAAATTCGGGGTACAAGCTTTGGGGGGGGGGGGGGGGGGGGTGGTATTTTTGAAAATTCGTGTACAAGCCTTTGATATTTATTTCGAAATGGGTTGTCGAATTAGACTTGATTCGAAGATTTTCAAAGCTTTCGAAATGGGTTGTCGAACTAGGCTTGATTCGAAGATTTTCAAAGCTTCAGCTCACTATGAGTTGTAAGTACAACGTTGTGTTAACTTTACGACTTGTCGTGCGAATAAAAAGGTTTACGACGAGTTGCAAGCTACCGCAACGTTGAACTTATAACCCTACGACCTTCCTGCGACTTTATGTCTTGTTCATCGTCTGTTATTTTTTGGAAGTCTAGGTTCCTACGCATCTGTAAATTTTTATTCCGGCCTTTATTTTTGCTCTGTGATTCCATTCCCTTATGCGTCTTTCTTCATCGTTGCTTGTGTTTATTCTTTTACCCTCAGACCTCCCATAACAGAGATCAAAGTAAACACTCGGCTAGGTAAAAATTTCGCAGGTCCAGGCGTAAATGTGTCTATTTCATTTAACCTATTGACAGAGCTATAGCAGTATAATACTCACAGAGCACGTTCTCATCGATATATCACCCTTCTCAATAATACTGTCAATCTATTCTAACTTTTAAAAAATACTTAATAAGTGAAGGGTTTTACACTTGATGCAAAGATTTATTTATGTGACTCGGGATAGACCAATGATATTTCAAGCCTCGGAGTAATTCAACATAATTTTCGACACTGCTTTCACAGAGAGTGGTGATGGTTGGGACTTATTTTTTACACTAGACGCCCATCTAACAGTGTGCTCGATAAAAAGTGTGCAATTATGAATAAAAAATAAAAATAATTTTATCTTATTCTCGGGAGACATTTTTAGAGTACATGTATTATTAATTTGTAAGTAAAAATTTTATAATCAACCCATCTTTGTGTACTTCTTCTTCACCAATTTTTGCTCAAGTAAACTATCTCTAATTAATTTATGATCGTATGAAAGGATTGTTTCTATTTTTCCATATTCGTTTTAATCAACGTTGATTTCAACTATTCTTGAAATGCGAAAAAAAGGTGGATAAAAAGCGGAATGCAAGAATGAATAACAATTTATGTGTGGCTAGCATGGCCATCACGAGAAGAAAAGCGGAGCTGCAAACCAAATGTATTTAAATGAGAGATTGAAAACAAATACATTTTTTTTCTGGCGTAAAGCTAGCAATTGAAATGGGGACAACTCAAAATTGGTGTAGATATTTCTTTTCTCTACAGGGTGATGGGCCGTTATCCTGGCTAACAGTGCACTTTAGTTGTTTCTTAACATTCATCGTTAGCAACTACCCCATCTTGCCAATGGGTCCTAAGATAGAAGTCTGATATGTTTTTGGTGCTACCGCTCAGAGACAGAGTATGGGTACCAGAAATTCTGTCTCAACCGATAACATCCTAGTAGGGGACGAAATTGGACAAATACATTTTCCTGACCGTGGTATTTAATTGAGTGCTTCTCAAACAGAAACCCAGGCTCCACCACTGGAACCAGGAGGTAGCAGGAATTTTGTCTAAGTCGTTCAGAGTCGGGCACTGGACATGATCCAGATTTGGGGAGATGATGGAAGCCCGCGTGAATGATTAGGGTCATTGGAGTAGTTGGGTTTAGTGGGTTACCCACACGCTGGTCATGGGTTTGGTTCACTGTGTGTTGGTTGATACCCCTGGACTGAAGACTGAGAGGAGGGAGAGGGAGAGAGAGAGAGAGAGAGAGAGAGAGAGAGAGAGAGAGAGAAATAGAGAAGGTGAGAGAGAAATAGAGAAGGTGAGAGAGATAAATAAATAGATAGACTAAGTGTATGTGTGGGAGAGAGAGAGAGAGAGACAGAGAGAGAGAGATAGAGAAGGTGAGAGAGATAAATAGATAGATAGACTAAGTGTATGTGTGGGAGAGAGAGAGAGAGAGAGAGAGAGAGTAGCAAGAAAGCATGATGCACATAGTATTTTGTAAATTGAATCTTGGGAATGAATACAACGTACAAGTATGTATGTGTGATTCACCCCTTTATTGACTCATTTTTCTTTTGATTGGCCTGTATTGCTCATGTTCACTTTTTTTTAGCTAAAAATAAATGTGGAGTTTTCTAGAAGGACCTAACCACTGTAAAAATTTAAATAGATAAATCTTTTTTTTCTAACTTTGTTATAACGCAATAAAACTACACAATTATGTATTTCACATGATTGTTTATTATGCATTGTATTTTTTTTAAACAAAAACTTCAGAGAAAGATATCCATGAGGACCGTGTTACTGTTTTACTGTTGTTGCTGCTGCTGTCGTCGTCGTAGTTAATGTTGTGGTGGTGGTGTTGTTCTTGTTGCTGGTGGTGGTGATGGTAGTGGTGTTGTCATTACGTTCACAGTCAGGCGTAGATCCTCTTTTTTGTATTATGGCAGCATTTATTTTGGTAGGTTAAATATATTGTCTTAAAAAATGTTCTAAATCGACTGTTACGCATGTGAGTTACTCAAAGGAACACAACAAAACAGAAGCAAACAAATTAAAAAAAACAACAACAGGAAAATCATCAAAGCTAAACTAAAATAACAACGAAAAAGCAAAAGAAAAGAAAAGCAAAATAAACCATTTGCCCATATGGAAATGTTCCAAGTGACAATTTAATTAAACAATTAGTATACATGATAATACTTTTTAGGAAAACAGATTCAAAATAGTCATAATCAATAATGAATAGAACAGTCAGAGACTTGAACTTAAGAGAGAAATTAAAACAAACTAAAAAAACAACAAAAAAAACTGCAATCTAAAATTTAAAAAAAAATCATTGTTTAGGCTTTATTGAGCCTTCTTCATTACATGTTTATAATTGCATTTATATAGGTTCATGAAACCATGATATATAATGAATGTTTCCTATATATGAATGGAATGTTATATAATTATATATAGGTTGCAGATGAACAGATCCGTGTCATTCGGCAGTTGCATAGTATTACGGAGAACGATTTAGTTATACCATAAAGAACTATACACATACCTTAATAATAATATTTTTCAATTCCATTAAGTCACCTTTTAACATTACAGCCAATGAATCTGTCGTTCTTTTTATTTTTCCTTGTAAAATTTTTCTGAATGTATTTCCTATTTAGTGCTATTCTGAAAACGTCATTAAAATAATGGGAAACTCAAATAATTATATATTTTCAACATTTCTTTTCAGAATTTTTCTTTGGAACACCAAAATTGGTTAGGCTAGGATTATTGTATTATTAATAACTTACATAAAATGACTGTCAGCATCTAATTATGTATGCACCGTATAACACAGAGAAACTTGAAAGACAAAAAGGGGGGTTGGGGTAGAGAGAGAGAGAGAGAGAGAGAGAGAGAGAGAGAGAGAGAGAGAGGGGGAGAAAGAAAGAGAGGTGGAAGGAGACACACAGAGAGAGATAGAAAGAGGTGTGCAGACAGACAGATACACATAGAGAGATAGGTGTGCAGACAGACAAACATAGAGAAACAGACAGACAGGCACAGAGAGAGAGAGAGAGAGAGAGAGAGAGAGAGAGAGAGAGAGAGAGAGAGAGAGAGAGAGAGAGAGAGAGAGAGAGAGAGAGAGAGAGAGAGAGAGACAGAGAGACAGAGAGGGGGGGGGTAGAGGTGTGCAGACAGACAGATAGACATCTAATCCGAAGTAGCAGTCGAGGTATCATATTCATTAGTTTCACTCTCATTGCACAAAGTATCCTCCTCGTCGTCTGTGAAGAGACTGTTTGGCACCACCCTCTCTGTGCGGACTGCCCACCACTGGTACAGGGGGTGGATCAAGGTAGTGGTCGTCACGATCAGTAACACTGTGTTCACCTAGAACCAACACATACACACATAACAACGCACACATTTGATTTAAATCAGTGAAGTACCAGTAGTTTGATTATTTCTTTCTTAATCTTGCAACTACATGATAGTATTTATGTTGCTGTTATTTGAAAAGATGTAATAATTATATACAAAGAGAATTACACAAAATGCTTGAAAGCTGTTATTTGGTATGGTTTTTCTTATCCCCTAAGCACCTTGTTGAAACTAGCAAATTATTCACAAGAGTACGTAAGAGTACCATAATTTTGCCACAACAGGTAAAAAAAAAAAACAACAGCAACAACAACAGCAACAACAACAACAACAACAACAACAACAACAACAACAACAAACAAACAAACAAAATAAAAAAACCAAGAACAACCTTTTTTTAAAATGTATAGTCAGCAACTAATTAGACTATCTCGCAGACAATAGACGTGAATTTGAGATGCACGTTTACATTAGGGAAGTATGGGTTTTTTTAAACGCTTGACAGATAAGCCAAAACAATTTAAACAACATAAAAAAAAGATTGTTCTGTCTAGGCAGTATGGATTATAGTTAAAAAGAGACGCCTAGCAATTATTTGTACTGCATTACGAAAGTAAATTTGTCCATTCATTCAATTTAAAATTGTGTTGGATATCGAGAGGTCTCAATCACTATGTGTGTGTGTGTGTGTGTGTGTAAGTGTGTGTGTGTATGGGTTTTACAATATGGCTGGGCAATGGAAGGATAGAGCAACAGGGAAACTAACCAATATATTCATAACTCGAAAAATGATAAAAACTGCGAAATTACGTACAATAATAAAAGGTTGGTTATCTTGTCTCACCTGCTCAAAGCTAGTACTGGAGGCCCAGGCAAACAGAGGGCTCTGCAACAGGTTGACAGTTCCATTAGCTAGCATGATGATTCCCATCATCGAACCGTAATACTCGTTAGGATATCTGGCGGGTATAAAACACAGTGTTCATTGTAAGGATAGCTGGATGCTATAAACCACAGTGAACATCATAGCTTATATAGTGCTGACAAGGGATGCTAAGCAACAAACAAACAATCTACCATTTAAGCCCGCCCGCCACCAAACAAGCAGGTCTGAACAAACTCAACCATTCTAAGTCACTCACACAGCCAAGAGTAGCCCTGACAGCAGTGTGTAGATAAAGGCCCGCATTATAACCAGGATTAGAAAGACCAAGCAGACGATTGCCGCCCTTTCCACCAGAGCAGCAGCTGACATCATGACCCCTAGCGATGTTCCTAGGGCAAGGGGCAGAACTGTGGGCATCAGCTTCCGCCTTAGCGGAGATAAACTTCCTGCCAAGATGAAAAATTAATGAAAGCCGATATATCACGGAGAACTTGCGTTGGTTGGAGGGGTGGACGTATTATTATATGAGCTTTTGATAGTAGGGTTTATTGTGTGTTTTTTTTGGTGTTGTTGTAATGGCAATCCGATAATCTAAGTACTTAAAGAAATATAAATTTATCATTGAAGTATATTCAAGGTGTGAAAAGGTTCGACACTGCATAAAATGCTTTGCCAGTTAAATATTTCAGTTGAATATCTCTATACTTTCATGTATTTAGGATCCATTAATTTAAAGTCGCAATGAATGGTTTAAGGAAACCTACTGAAAAGGTATCACTCTAAGCGCGTAAAATTACGTTATTAATTAAAAACAAGACTAATCGCCATCTATTATTGATTTCTGGTTTATAAATACTATGATGTAGAGTTTTGAAGCAGTATGAGTTTTGCCTATGCGTTATTACTGAGAGTAAACATAAGGAAACAGAAGATTGTTTTGATACCTCTGAAGCGTTTAGTTTGAGAATCATTGAAGGCACCGGCGGCAGGGGAGGTGACTATGCCCAACAGAAGGGTGTAGGCTGTGGCGTCAGTGTACTGGCTTACTGGAGACAAGGGAGAGAAAACATTCGACTGAATTGAATTATGATGATGCCATTGGGAATATGGAATTTACAGTTTGTTTAAGCATTAAGGCCGGTCCGAAAAATGAAAACAAAAAGTTACTGCTTGACGCCCAAACTTCGACTATATAAAAGATTTTAAGTTCTTGAATTAAAAAAAAACAACAACAACAAAAAAAAAACAACGATATGGTAAAATATTTCATATGCAGACACCCAAATGAAATTTCAATTGGCTACTACTTTTTCCATCAAATTTGTTTTCGAAGGTTCATAAGATTTTCTTTTTTTTAATTTACTTTCTCTTGTTGCAATAAGCTGTGTGAAAGAAAAACAATATTATATTCGATGGGTGATCCGAAAATAATAAGCTAATAAAACAGCTCAACTTTAACGCTCTGTGACCTTCACCTTGCTGCTTAGAGGGCAGCATCTTTTCCAGGGTGACGTTGAGCGAGCTCAGGACGAACATGAAGCGGAACTGGAGCACCGCAGACCAGTAGAGATGGAGCAGGTAGGTAGGGGACACAACCAAACTCTTCAGGGGAGGCAACTTTTCGACTTTTTTCGACACTTTGGATTTCTCTATGGACTCCTGCAAACTGCCCGTAGCTGGAAAAAAAAGATTGTAAAAAGCAATACTTAAAACTAAAAACAAAACAAAAAAAACAACAAAAAACAGTCTTGTGTTAATTATATCAAGCAGGTTGAAATAATATTTAAGTTTACAGAAAGTTTTGTATAACTCTTGGGGCAAGCATTGAAAAACGGATGCCTTTATACTTAATTTACCGAGGAGGGCGGAGTCAGGCTGTTTCTTGATGAAATCCCTTGGCAGGAAGATGAAGGTGCTCACCAGCGTCAGTAGTTGGCACAGGCACAGGATCAAGAAGGAGGCTTGGAGACTGATGCCGTGCTCGTAACCGATCTGTGGCTCGGGAAGGGGGAGAGGTGGAGAGAGAGAAAATGGTTGAATATATGTTTGTGTGGGTGAGGGAGAAAGAGAAAAAGAGAGGGAGGGACAGAGAGGTGGAAGGCATAAAAGTGACAATGTGAGGGAGTAAGGGAGATGAGAGAGAGAGAGAGAGAGAGAGTGAGAGAGAGAGTGAGAGAGAGAGAGAGCGAAAGAGAGGTATTAGGGGATGATGTGCTAGAATTAAAGAAAAGAAAATGAAATAAAACACCCAAAACAAGTATAGGGGAGAAATTTAATTTGCGTGGTAAAAAAAAAGTTGATGAAAGTCGATGAAAGCAACGGAAAGATCACTAGTTTTACGCCCTCTACGTTTCTTAAAAATCTTTGATAGACACTGACTTAGGTTCTAGTTATTCGAACAGCTATCTGTGCTCGTTAGTCCATCCACAATCTGACTGTCTGATCTCCCAGCCTCCCTCTTTTAGGGAAACTATTATGAGTGTTTATGTAGCTTTTCAAAAGTCTCTTTAAATAGCTGATGAATGTAGAGCAGTGAGCTCACCTTTACCTAAAGGGTTAACTCCAAACTCGTATCGAACCATCCACTCGATAAATCAAATCAGTGCGGTAAATTTGTTTCGTAAATAGTTTGGTTTGGTTTGGTTTGGTTTATCGGGTTTCTTATTGTCCAACGTAAGCAACAGTTACTTAACTTCATCGCAGTGGGGTTCCGATAATAACGTATAAAAATAAAAATGAAGACGTGACGAGTTACCATACAGAGACATAGAAGGGTAGAGTCGGGATGCTTTGTGGTGAAATCCCTTGGCAGAAAGAGGAAAGTGTTTACCGATGGTCGTAAAGAATCATCCTTTGGAACTTTGAATATAAAATAGGCTAGAGCTGTAAGACCGGTTGCCTAACCTTGAGAGAGGAGGGGGGAAAAACTGGCACAAGTGATAGAGCGCTGGCCTCCCAATCAGGAGGTTTCCCAAAAACCAACGATTAGTCAAACAGTTATTTTGTCTGACTTCGTCTTGATCGTTGCCAGAATAGTGTGACCAGCTAAGACAGGAATTCACGTCTCCCCCGCCATGTCTCTCTGTGACAGCATGTAAAACTGTCAGATATTAGTCTTGGGACCAATCCGCAATATAGATTATATAGTGCTGACGCTGGACGCTAAGCAGCAAATACACAAGCATAACAAACAGGCTCACCTTGATGGCCTGTGCTGTGCCGGCCGAAGCCTCGAATCCACCAATGAAAAGCCCCACGACCAGAGAGCCCGCTTTGGGAAAGAGCAGCGAGATCTGGACGTTGGTCATGAAGTATGTGATCCCCCCAGCACTGATCAGGCAGGTTCCCGGGAATATCAACCAGGGAATTTCTGATAGATTGAAAGAGAAAGAGATGAGGACTATGGAGGGAGGGAGAGTGACGTTGGTTATGAAATAGGCGATTCCTCCTGCAATGACCTAATAAACTTTCAATGGTGCGGGCGATTCTTAACCAGTTGTTAGAATAGACAATATTCAATATTTTGTTTCTATACCATTTATCTACGGCTTTGCAATCACAGCAGTACTAATTGCGTAATGCCTAGAGACCATTTTAATAGCTTTTTTTCCGATAGATTGTTAAAATTGTACACTAGACGTACCTTTTGAGGTGAAAACTATCGCCATCGATCCTAAGGAAAATGATGTCCTGAGAATAAAATGGGTGTATATCAGTATTAATGAAGCTAATAAAATGAGCGGAATACTGAAAACATTTTAGAGCTCACCTTAAAGCGTAAGACAAACTTAGTAGGAGAAACTGTTAGCCATAAAGTGCCACAATTAATGTAGGCCCATAACTACTTACAGTCCTAGTGAGTACCGCATAGGCCCATAACTACTTACAGTCCAAGTGAGTACCGCATTTAGATACATGTTTATTTGGAAATCTGATCGAGGACAGCCTCAAAAAGTGTCAGCACATTAAAGTATCCTTATAGGCAATTAGTTAGTGGTGTTTGCGGATATCTAACCAATGTGTGTCCTTATGTGGCGACCAGCCTGGTGACCCGATTTCCGTATCTGTATTCAATCTGACCCACGCCGAGCGTTGGTCTCCAGATCAGAAGGTTCGCTGTTCGAATCCCACGATCGGCAGATTTATTTGTCCAATTTCGTCCCCTGTAACTGGTTGGGTCGGTGTCAGTGTGATGTGATCGGCTGAGACAGGAGTCATGGTATCACATAAAATTGTCAGACTTCAGTTTTGGGGCCCGTCCACAATATAGTCTATATAGTGCTGACGTTGGACGTTAAACCAACTAAAAAAAGACCCGCGCCGAACGATGCCAGGCAGTAGAAGGGTGTAGCCACGAAGATGATCAGGTTATGAATAAGTCAAATACAAGAGAGGACTTCAGGTATAACAACTCGCACTCAGCCTCCAAAGATGTCAGCCATGAAAAAGGTGAAGTGGGGAAAATGGTGGAGGGAGTAGAAATGAGGAGTGGGGAAACAAGTGGGGTGGTAAAGAGTGAGTTGCGGTTGCGGAAATCAAAACAAGTGTGTATACTACACACGATATTTTGATTCCTATGTGTATGTTTCGATATGTATTTATATTTTTTTTTGCATGTGTATATCAGAGTCAAAATTCACAAGGCTCCCGAGCGTTCAGGCCATGAAGTTTTTACACTTTCGGCCTGTACCAAACGTGTGTCCTACTTCATACGTGGTCGCAAGCCTGGTTATACGAGTTCCATATTTCAAATATCAGGTTATAAATAAGTCAAATACAAGAGAGAATCGTTAATCAGAAATAACAAATTCAGCTCAGCCTCAATAGGTGTCAGCCAGGAGAAATATCGAGTGGGAAGATGGTGGATTCAGAAGAATAAGGGGTGGGAGAGGGTGATGGAATGATAAAGAATGAGTGGCGGTTGAGGAAATCAAACCAGTATGTCCTGCTCCTTACGTGGCAGCGAGCCTGGTGAACCGAGTCCCGTATCTGTAGTTTATTTGACCAGCGACGAACGCTGCCAGGCAGTAGAAGGATGACGCCACGGAGAAGACTAGGTTGAGCATCGCATCTTGAGCATCACAGAGGCCAGAACTCTGGAGAGTGGGACTTGTAGCTTGATCTGAGGAGGAAGACTAAAACGTTCTGAAATCTTTTGAATTAAATTAATTTGGTTAATGAAATTAATATGGAAAAGGTGATACCGTTGGCACTATGTTGAGGGCGTTGGATCATCATTGTGAGGGTGATAGGTTCGATCCCCAGTGGGGAAGCAAAATGTTCTGGGTGGTTGAGCCCTCTACTGACAAGCGCAGGATCATAATTCCAATCCCTACTGACGGTTCCCGCTTCATTCTGAGAATTCCCGTTAAACGTAGGGAGCGTAACTTTTTCAGTCATAGCATCAGTTCTATTTGGGCTCTTAATGCTAAACGTATATTTAATAGGACATAATTTATTTTTGCTTTAAGAGTACAAAATATACACACTTGTAGAATTGGATACATCCTCCTGGTATACACCGATAGAGACATTAGAGACACTTCCTGTCCCGTTCTCACAGAGATTTCTGAAGATGTCCTCCCTCTTGAGGACGAAGACCAGGGAACCCCAGCCAAACACCAGGCCCCCGAATCCTGCGATCTCCAGGAACGCCCAGGCAGCGTACAGGTAGCGGAGCCTTGGGTCTGCAGGCTGCATGCTAACACTCCTAGCTCTCTGAATCTCCTTTTGGTTCACTGTACTAAAATACGTTGCAAGTTTTAATGAGGTTAGCCTATAATAAATACAATTAGTTTTCTATTTTGTTTGAAGTTAACACTGCGGCTGTTGCGCATATTATCGCCCCCTAAAACTTTTTCGTCAACGTGTACATGTTGCATCTCTAAGTCTGGGGTGTGCAGGCTGCATGCTCATACTTCTAGCTATTATAGTCTCTTTGTGTTAATAATAATGCGTTGCAAGTTTTAGCAATGCTAGTCTTTGAAGAAATTAATTATAGCAAACATAAATTATTTCCTTTTCGAACTCGAATGTCACACTTCAACTGTTGCATGGTCTCTGTCTTTTTTTTTTTTTGTGGTACTCCAAATTCTGTTGTCAGTTTTGAATTTTATTAGTCTTTGGAAAAGTTAATTATGACAAACAGAAATTATTTCCTATTCGAAGACATCATGTTCTTTAAATCTGTTTTGTTTTACTCAGAAATCCGTTGCCAGTTTTAGCAATGTTAGTCTTGGAAAAAAATATAACAAAGAGAATTTGTTTCTAATCCGAAGTTGATACTGTATCTGTTGCATATATATCGCCACCCAAAATATTTTAGACAACAACATGTTCTCTGAATATGTTTGTTGTACTCAGAAATCTGTTGCCAGTTTTTGCCATGTCATTTACTGAAACATGAATTACAACAAATAGAAATTATTAGTTTCCCTTTTCCTAGACAACACTGCGATTGCTGCACAGATCGCCACTCGATTATTTTGGACAACATCTCTTCGGAGTAAAAATGCGTTGCTATTTTTAGAAATGTTATCTTTTGAACAAAAATTATAACAAAGAGAAATCACGTCCAATCCGAAGATAACACCACGATTGCTGTACATATCCCCTTCCAATTTTTTTTCGAAAAGATGCACTGCTTCTGCAAGAAAGATTTTATATCACTGATATTCATACTTTGCTGCATATCATGGATGGTTGAGAAAAAAAAGCTAACTCCGCAGAAAAATCCTTCCCTTCTCTTGGCAATGGCTACCTGCGCTCTCCGGATAAACCAAACATAATCCGCGGACACAGAACGAAACAGAAGGATTCACCGACACCGTTTCCATAAAATTAATTGGATACTGTCCAATTTTATTTTACTGCATGCCTTAAAAAGCTTGTAAACGTGCACCTAACGGACGCATAAAACAAAAATCAAAGCCACAACTTTTAAAATTATGTGGTATATCATTATTTTTGGGGTTGTCTTTTTTCAATCGCGGCTGACTTAAACAAGCTGGTGCACCGCACACTCCACACTAGATTCGAACACTATTATAACGTACGCCTATAGCTATGCATTCCGGGATTACAGCATTCTATCAGGTTAAAAGAAATAAAAAAAATAAAGTGTTTTATAATATTATTTGAAGAGTAACATTTATCAAAGCAATACAAAGGTACAGGGGCTTCCTAAAAAAAACGGCCTTTGGCTGTTTCACAGTAGCCTGGCCTTGCTGTAAATAACTTCAGTTTATTAGTGCTACGTTAATATATTTAATTGTCTTGTTAGGTTACAATGATGAGGTCGATGATTCATAATATTGCTCTCTTATTGCTTGCTTTGCCGCTCATTACAGGCTTTGCAATCCACACGACGAGAACGTATGACATAACGACGCCCCTTTGGCATGGGGTTTTCTGATTTCTTCTTGGCTCCGTAAGTCTAATAATGATAGAGCTGTGATGTTTGGCCTCCGTAGCACATTCCCTTACCTATCGTTGCCGTCTTCGCTATGAGTCCCTTCAACGCAAGGTCTCTATTTTGTAATCAACAGAATGTCCACGACACCCCTCCCACCTTCCAACTTGTACACCCTACAGCTCACCCCTCGTTGATTTTTCCTTTTCCGTCTGTCATTTGAAACTAGCATATTACGAGTATATTTACTTATAGAACTTTTTAACAAAATTCAAACCTTATACTAGTTTCATATAAATGCATTCCATAAGCATGAAATAGCAACACGCCATTGTTTAGCGTGTGGATGCATTCGCCCATCGGCGTTGTATTTGCATAGCGTCATTGTCAGCGCATTGTTTAATTATTTTTCAACTGCGCCAACCAGATTTTTTTTTTTTAATAATGCCCAATTCTTTGTTCAGTTGAAGATCTTTGATTCTCTTAGAATGGGATATGACCTATCTGTTAACTTTTGTCGCCTCGACAATGTCCCTGGCCCAATTCAACAACTTTCAATAGTTTATTGTTAACACAAAAAATACACGCGTTCGCAACAAACGGTGTCCTATAATTTATACATTGTATTAGGCAAAGATAGCGCCTATCTGTAGCGGTCTTCCAAATTACATGTAAAATTAATAATATTTAAGTAAATCAGTTCTCGTATCGTTCAGTCAGTTCTGAGTCAGAAGAAGCAACGCTCTCTTTACAGTGGATTTCGGGAAGAGGGGGGGGGGGGGGGGGGGGCGCTGGCCCAAGTGGTAGAGTGTTATCTCCCAATAGGGAAGTCCTAAGTACATCCGGGTCGGAGCTAGCCAACGTGATAGGGTGTTTGGCTTCTTTTCGGAAAGTCTCAGGTTTGAAACCACGAATAAACGAATTTATTTGTTGGATTTCTTACCCTACTCGTCGCCTTTGGTCGGTTAGGTGTCATTGTCAGGGACTTGCCTCTGTGACTCGGCAGCACGTAATGTTGTCAGACGTCAGAATCAGGACTTATCCGCGATATAACCAGGTTGCTGGTGCTGAACATTGAGAAACCAAACAATTACGACTGGTCAGAGTTCATTCTCTTTTTAGAGGTTGGATACCGTGGTCTTCCATCTTTCTCGTTCAAGCGGATTCTCGCATCACCAAATGTTTATTCCGAACTTATCCGCCTCCTTCTTTTACCTCTCGTGCCTTCCCCCATACCTTCTACGATCTTCTGCAATAAACTGTGCCTTCTTAACTACCCATAATATTAATTTTTCTCTCTTTGTTTTGAGGAGCTGTTTTTGCTTGATATTTATGATCTCTAGTAATAGTATCTCAAAGTTGTTGTTTTTTTTTCTTTAAAGGAGGCTCTTGTTATTCTTCTATAAATCCACATCTCTAAAGCCTCTAGTCTTTTTTAAGTATCAGCAGTCACAGTCCAAGTTTCACACCCATAAATAAATGTCGACCAAATATAACATTTGCTCAGTTTTAGTCTTGTTGGCAGTGATACATTTGAACAAGTAAGGATCTGTTTTAGTTGTGAAAAATGTTTTATGATTGATTGATTATTTGGTATACCCAGTCCACCGTAATAGGCGATCTCAGGGTCTCTAATCTAACATGGCGTTTTTCCTTCTATATACAACAGTTTAAAAACAGATTGTAGATTGCTTCAGATTTTGTTTAATATTTCAATTTCCTTGAGATAATCAAGTATCTTCCTGGGATCTATTTCTCTGAAAAGTTGTCCCATGTCGTTTGCGACATAGTGCTTTTTCCTGATATCAGCAAAATCTGTGCATTCAATTAAAATATGCCTGACAGTGTAAGGGCTGTCACAAGCATAGCAAAAAGGAGCATCCTCATTTTTTAATAAATAGACATGTGTGAGCCAAGTATGGCCGATGCGTAATCCGCTCATAACTGTTTCGTGTTTCCTATTTGGAATAATAAATAGAGACAGACACAGTCACATCCACTCACAAAGACAAACACACACACACAATGACACGCATACATACAGACAGACAGGCAGTCATTATTTAATATGGACCATAGCCACCACGTTACATATTTTATGCATATTTTATATTAATTATTATGACTGATGAACCAAACTAAGGGACACTGAGTGAGTGAGTTTAGAACAGTGAGTGAGTCAGCTAAGGAAAACTAGCCAAGGGAGATAATGGCTAAAATTAGAAACATGTGCATCTACAGAAAGACTTAAGCCCCTTACATACTTTTTTTTTTTTTAATACATGTGCCTATGTTGAGTTGGTTAAACGTCCAACGTCCGCACTATCTAGGCTATATTGTGAACTATGGACTGCCTGCGTCGAAGCCAATGTTCTACCCCAGGGCTACCCCGCCCCCCCCACCCCCCCCCCCCCCCACATGA
>RQTK01001061.1:0-24526 GCA_003991915.1 Elysia chlorotica
GTAAAAGTTGTTTTCTGTGGTCAAATCTGAAAAAGCTCTACTTGAACAATGGTATTTGATGAAGGGGAAGCAACCAGTTCTCAAAACTTGGTAGTTTTTGCCATCAACCTGCAAAAAAAGTAGGTTGGATTAATAAAAGTCAATAAAAATACATACATATAATAAATATTCATAGTGAACGGCTGATGATTATTGATATCAAGTGCAAAAAACAATTATAATGACAATAAATCATTGGATACTCTTATGCACACTATACTTGAAAGTACATGTATTATAAACATTGCTTTTCATCGTATTGAATATATTTTTTTCCATTGTGATTGTTTGTTTTGTTTCATAATTAAAAACTAATATATGAGAATTATAAATGTAAGTTTTTGTGAAATGCCAAACATCAGAATCAGGAAAACTTATGAGCTACTGGATAAATATTATCAATTTGACATATAGTTGGACATAGCTTAATATGTTATATTCATTTTTAAGAAGATGATTGCACTAGAAAAATTATCATTTACTTTCGTTTTAAAATATAATTTGCATTTACAGTACATATTCAAAGGCCTACAGATTTTTTTTCCTCAGAACAAGAAATGTCAATAATATTCTATGGTTGCAGCTGCAATTTAAAAGAACCATTCAAATCTTATTAAATAAAAAGTGTCTGTCTTTATTGTTTTTCTGTATGTCTGTCAGTCTGCCTCTCTATAAATAATCAGAAATTTTAAAAAATCACAAAGACATTAATTTACCTCCCAGTTAAAATATGAAAGACCAAATTGGTCATTGGAAACGTCATGATAGTACACAAAGTATGATGTCCAATGAGGAAGTCCACGCTGCCTGAGATGAAGAGTGAGAACTTCAGAGGCTGCTGGTTTCCACAGTCCAGCCTTTTTCTTGGATTCAGTTGTAAAGTTTCTGTTGCATTTTGATAACAAAAAAAATCATCAACATTACAAAATACATGCTAGAGATACTTCCATTGATGTGTTCCCCAATATTTTATCTCATAAATTACAGAAAATATCACTCCTCCTGGTGCATAATAAAGGAAATGCTTCAACTTGTATGCATGTCACTTGAAGCGGACACTGAGAGTGTTTACAATGCAGAGATGTGTGATTACAAAATACTTATAAATTATTTATTCTATCAGTGCACTCCACTTGTATTGAACTCTGCAAGTTGATTTTCCACTTGAGTTGATCCTCATCCTTGATCCCAAGCCTTCTTTCTATACATGATGTTATTTTCCAATGGACATGTTGATCCTTGGATGTATTGATCCTAATCCTAATCCCCCAGTGGCATCAACTCAGCTGCAATTGACTGCATATATAAATATATATTGCAATCAGACATTGTGTTGAAGCTAAGGCTCCAGATGTTAAGAGCCTCTTCATCTGGGCCCGAGGATTCATAAATGTCAGTAATGAGTAATGAGTAAAGTTTTACAAAACAGAAATGGAACAATTGAGTATCGAACCTAGGACCTATTATATAACGGGTCGATCCAAAGAACAAACACTTGAGACATCTTGCGACTTGTATTGCTTAAAATGCGGTCTTCAAATCAATGCTATGAATGCTCCCTAGGTTTCCTATTAAAGAGATGGGCAAAAAGAGAGGAAAAAAAAAGGGGGTGGTTGCTAAAAGAGCAGCGACACCAAACGTACAGAGATTTGAACCTTGGACCTCCTGCTCCTCAGTTGTCTTTACTGACTCAACAAGCTAATAATATTTAAAGATATTTAAAGAAAAATGGCACACGAGATGGCTGTGTCCATTTTTTTACCCACAATCTCTAAGGGGGTGGGGGGCTTTCCTTTCTTTGATATTCAGGCTAATATCAGTGATATAACCGTCATAACGTTACTGGGAGGTTGAGAATTTGCAAAACTATTCATTAATTTCATTGGTTGATATTTTAAGAGCCTGTGTATAGGCCTACCCATTCAATTGAATTATTCATGAGTTTGTGCGTAATGGAGAAACTTATAAATATGAATGAAGGCCCCTGCTAATGACAGTTAGGTAGCACCCTGCCGTGCTCATTCCGAAGGTGATTCAGAAACTAGTTAAGTACACAAGTGCAGAGTTGGTAATTTCCTAGAGCAACTTTGACAGTATAAATGTAGAGTGTCGAGCTTTAAATTTAATATAAAATGGTCTAGGATTTAAATTCAACATCTCTTTGTAAAAAGGAAGTAAATTTGTCAGAAAAGAGTAAAAACTACTCATTTTCGTGATTTTGAGATAAAGTTCACATAGAATCTACTAGATCTAGATCTAGATTAGATCTAGACTTATAAAGCCTAGTCACTAGAATCCCTAGATTGTTGTTCCATAGTAGGCTAAACACTTTTTTTTCCCTCTCTACAAACCTTGTGTTGCAATCGCAATAAACACAGTTTCTTTGGATAGTGTGTCTACATCTATATTTCGACCATAAATGTGACAGGTTGCTTAAGATTCTTTGGCTTTTGTCACACATAGGTCCTAGATTTGATGAATACAGGGTTTATGCACCTGCATTGTAGTTATAAATATTGAATGTTTTTATTTTGAAGGTTTTCGCTGCAAGTGGTGTCCCTTGGGTAAAACAGGTAGTGTGTAGAAACGCCCACTTGTATTGTTGTAATCTCTGAAGAGGTCGAACATTCCTGAGTATAGAGCTCCGCTTATGTAAACGTCTATTGTGATGTCCCTGAGTATATGTGCACTCTGAAAGCTTTATTCAGAAATTGCGACGGTCTCTTTTCTAGCTTAACGTCTCCTAGGTCTTTAGAACGTTGCTATACGTCGACAGACCTCAGAGCAAGTACCAAGGACTTCACTGACACCTATACAATCAGTTGGGGGAAAACAATCATGGTCACAGGAGCGGCCGAGCGGGGCTCGAACCCGAACCTGCATCCGGAGCTCTAACCCCAGTGCTAGCTTCCTGCCTGTCCAATTTTTAATGTCCAACTATTTTCTTTTTTGGTCTTTCTTTACTTCTCGTTCCCTCGCCTCTATCCTCGATTATATAATTACGTGGTGAAGCATAGTGTTTCAAATGGCCATTCACCTTTCGTGTTTAAAATCTTTGCAATAAATTGGGCATAGCTTTCAACAAAAGAAATCGTCTATACGGCCCAACCGTCAAAGTACACATTTGTAAAACACCGTTAAACACTTTTTGGTATCTCTGTTAAAGCTATGTGTTTCACAAACATAGAAAGAGGTCACAAATAGGCCGACTGCATATAACATTCCAATAGCCTAATCGTAGCTTTTGTAATGATATAAAAAAAAAAAGATGACAGTGTGTCATTCATTTGATCTAACTTCGTTTTTATAACTGCGAGTGTTCTTGAAAGTAAGTATTCTTTATTTAGTTTCCTCACACCATCTACATAGTTGGTCATCTATGTGTAGAAAACAGAACGCAATGAACGGAAATATTGTTTTATTGGTAGTGTTAACGATTGTGGGAGCGTTAAAAACAGATATTTTGTATATTTCATTGATGTTGCTCCCACCATAACTCCCACCACCTCCACCACCACCGCCCCCACCATTACTACTACTACTACTACTACTACTACTACTACTACTACTACTACTACTACTACTACTACTACTACTACTACTACTACTACTACTACTACTACTACTACTACTACTACTACTACTACTACTACTACTACTACTACTACTACTACTACTACTACTACTACTACTACTACTACTATTATTATTATCATTATTATTATCCCAATCAAGATAGCAAGTCACTAAAAGAGGCGTAGTAAGTACCCTAGCCATGAAACTCCTTTTTTAAGGAGCGTAGTGGTCTAGTGGTATAACCATGCTCGCTTTAAGTGGCAAGGCAATTTGGTGCCGCTGCATCTGTAAGTCGAGGGTTCTAGTCCGACATATCATTGTTCTGTCATTTTCATTGAAAGCCGACCTCTACCACTGTGGAAAAATACAAAAAATATATATATATAAATTATATATCCAGATCTACTACTATTATTACCAATTACCACTACCTTTATTGCTGTGATTTCGCTCTTTAATTTTTGGGATAATTTTTAGTGCAATTTGGTTTTTCTACTGCAGTGAAGCAAAATTAGCGAATAGTTTGTCTTGTCTTCGTGCCTAACAACCGGTAAGAAGTATACATGTTGTACGCCAAGTATTTCTTTCCTTTTTTCTAAATTAAACCATAGCATTTTTGTACGTTAAACATGATAATCCAGTAAAGGCATATGAGCATTTTCTTTTTTTTTTATTTAATGGCTTACTACGTTGCTGTTGTACCAGATTTATAGTGAATTTAGCAATACCCAATTTTGCAGTGTGGATATTAATTTTTATCTAGACTCAAGATCTCTATGTATCATTATGTGACCCAGGTTTGTAGTGAACTTAAAATCTTAAATGAATAATAATGTGATTATTTATTTATTTCAGACACCTGAGCTACAGATTTGCAAGATGGCTGACCCAAGAATCAAACAAATAAAGATCAAAACAGGAGTTGTGAAACGGTGAGTCATAACATAAATTTCTCTGGATCTAGATCTATATTTAGATCTTATCTAATGTAAGGTATGGCACTAAAAGAGTTTACTTTTTGTGATATAAAGTCATATTGTTGCATTACCAAAGGAATTAAACACCCTTTAATAGTCTTTAATTAAATTATAGAAAAGGCTATTTCTATTCTGACACATGTCCCTTTACGATCTGTGAACACATAGGTTACTCTAAGCCATACCCTAATATTATCGTGCACTGTCTCTTATATAGCACGCACTGGTATTAGACCTTTAGAATCTGATGACAAGGATGTGTAGATTGACAGAAAGGGTAGCCAGTGCCTAAATTGCAACTAGAAGGGAGTGCTGTAACATGTTGGTGAGTCAAGTGCTATATTTATAGTGAGGCGAGTTTGTTTCACCACTCTGCCGGAGGAGTTCATAATTACAGGACTGATAGTTGAAAACGTAAACAAACTTTGCACCAGTGTATGCTAGAACAGCGATACATTTTCATATGATAACTTGATAGAAGAGTTGGAAACAGATAAAAACTTACAAGCTTAAGTTTTGTGCTTTCCTAACTCAGGTGTAAAATACAATTAAATAGATTTTACACTAGTGTACAGTTTGTTTACATTTTCGGCTATCAGTCCTGTGGTTATGAACTCCTCGTCCTTACTGGTGAGAGTAAGACTACTAGGCCTAGGCTGTGACAAAGGCAGAGCATTTGACCAAAAATCAACAAAAAATGCCCACAAAAACTACTTCCCACCAATCACCGCTAGGCTAGGTTGACTTGACCCAGCAAGGTGATGTTGTCTGAAAAATGTTCGGTCTTGTCCAAATATGGAGCTCAAGAGTATAGGGACACATGTATGCTACATTGGTGATTTTACTAAAATGTCAGTGTCCGAATATGCACCAGCAGAAATGAGAATATAAGGACATATGTGTCCCTAAAAATACTCTATATAGAAAAGGCTGCTTTTAGATGCCAGAAGTCAAAAGCCAGGCATTATTACAGTTTGATAGTACTTGTATGTTTAGTACTTTTTTTGTCACTAGATCTATGTGCCAGTAGCTCTTTTCACCTTTTCTTGAGTGGTTTGATCAGTGCACTCCTTGAATTTTGTGGTCCCTAGCATGTGGGGAATCAAATGGCTGGGTGGGCGGAATTTGATGGGCAAGTGCATGGGATTCGAATACATCACAGAGTCAGCCAACCCATGGAAAGAGAGAGAAAGAGACAGACAGAGCAAGCGAGTGTGAGAGAGATAGAGAGAAAGTTGAGTTGGTCGCTTAACATATAACATCAATACTATGTGGGCTATATTGTGGATGGGCCCCAAGACTGTTGTCTGCTTGTATATGTTTGGCCCCAACCCCCCTTCCCGCCCGCATTGTACCCTGATCCAATATAACGATTGAATACAATCGAATAGCTTCCTGGCTTTTTTAAGGTTTTAAGGTAACTTTTATTGTATGTTTGTTTGCATTTGTGACATTTAAAGTGTCTAGTATTGATCGGATCCAGATTAGCAGCAGTATGTAAAATATCTGTTATTATTACATATACTTACCTAAACAGGATACCATTGGGACAAATGTTGCGTGATATTTGAAAAAAACCTCTAGATACCGTTCCCTCCACATGAATTTGTCTAGATGAAACTCCAAATTGGATTTCTGCACTCCACACTTGTACTTAAAATTTGTCTTGCGATTTTTCCAATAACACTCAATGTGATTGGTGCAGGCTCCAATGATGGGGTCCACAAAAATCAGACCGTGGATAACAACTAATTGTTGGTATGGAGGGTTCACAGGCAGTTTTACAGTACATGTATTATTGTAGTACTGGTGGACATCTGAGTTTATGATGGAACCTGGCGCAATGTGTTTTTGGATAAGGGTCAGAAGAGTGGCTGCCAATTTATCAGGAATTGACTGGAGGAATCCCTCACCTGTTGTCGGGCACAAAAAGACTATAACACCTACCGCTGGGCCACACTGCAATTGTACTTGTGCTTAGCAACAAGACTATCATCGATTTCGATCACTTAATCAACACCACCAATCTAGTAAGGATTATTTCTATGGTGGTGTGAGCAAATGTCCCGGAAATAGGAAAACCACTGGTTACAGGTGGACTCACATGCACCACCAAGTTCAACAGCTGTTTTGACAGGGATCTCATGTGCTCAAATAAAAAGGATCTAGACAACTGTATACAAAGCTAAGTGGCTTCTCTCCCAGTAGGAACCACATGTCATCACAACTTTGTTACCTTTATGAGCTGGACATCTCCAAATCATGTCCTCTCCCTCTTCTGACTAATGTCATTAAACAGTTACATGTAGCGCAGTTTCAGGTTGACTTCTTAAAAGATTATTTCTTTGGAGGAATATCGTTGTATCCTCAACTCTGCAATAGGCAAAAATAGTTATAGCAGCAGCAGAGTAAAACAGCGCAAAATACTTTTTGTTGATGGCCAGATTTGTAAAACATTCTGGTTCTTAAAAAATTATTAAAACGTACCATACCACAAGGTATTATTATGAAAAATAATTTTGGCATAGCCTATTTATCAAAATAAAATAGTTCTACACATACAATGTACATACTAACAAAAAACAATAGAACAAACCATGTCAATACAATTAAACTTAAAAGTTTAAATAAAAAAGACAGGGAGTACAGCTGGCAGGTATATTATTATTCAATTTTAATAATCGAATTTTGTCCACCCACCCATTTGACCGCCCACAGGCTTGAGACCACAAAACTCAAGAGTGCCTTGATAAGCAAATTTAATACTGGTGTAGCACTTGATTTATGTAAAGCACAAAACTATATTTATGAAACTTGGAATTAAAGAAAACACATGGCTTTACTTTGCTGGTACATGTAATATTTTCTTTTTCAACAATTTCACAATTTTTTGTAATGGTGATAGGTAAACTTGTTTCCAAACATTGGTCTATCAGCATCTGGGTACTTGTGCCAATGCTGTGGAGAAAGGTTTAAGTAGTATTGGTCAACATATGCTAAACTATAGACCACCTTTATGTTTCTGATTGCAAATGGGCTACATGTCGCGTTGTTGTTGTACGAATCCCTCTTCTACTTTTCCCCCCTCCTCCTTTTCTTCTTCTTTTGTGAAAGAAAGATATTTTGGAAGAGAAAAAGAAATATCGTGTGAGAAAAATAAAAAAGAAAGAGTGGGGTACAAAGAAAAAGAGATAAAGGGAGGGGAGATAAGGAAAGAGCCAGATAGAAAAGACATGGAGAGTGATAAAAAAGAAAGATCAAAGTAGAAAGAGAGAGAAAATTTGAAATACAGAAATAAACAGAGCTAGTGTGGAAGAAAAGAGAGAAAGTGGGGAAAAGATAGATTAATAGAGGGATAGAAAGAAGGGAAAGACTGAATGGGCGAGGTGGAAGAGAAAGAGAGACAGACAAACAGCGAAACGTGAATGAGGGATGGGAAGAAAAAATGAAAGTAAGACCCATGTAGAAAAAAAATAAACAGAGATAGGGAAAGAGAGAAAGAAAGAATGAGTTAGAAGAGAGATAGAGGTGATTAGGGGATTACCGTGATAGATGGAAAGGAAATAAAATAGCAAGGTAGTAAAAGATATTGAAAGAGACACTGAGGAGGGGAGAAAGAAAGAATGAGGTAGAGGGAGGGATTAGAGAGATAGACAAATACTTGAAAGAGAGAGAGAGGGAGGGGGGGAAGGGGGGACAAAAAAGAAAAGAGATGTATTGAAAAAAGAGAGAGAAGAGAAGGTTTAAAAAAAAAGCAGAGAAAGAGCAGCGTATATGGACAAAAGAGAGATAGACAAAGGGGACAGAATGAAAATGCAGGGTAGAAAAAATAAAGAGAGAATGGTGTGTAAAGGAATACAGATCAGATCGAGAGAGAGAGAAGAGCAAAAAAGTTATTCTATGATAATAAAGTATGTTTTTTTATAAACATAACAAACTAACCTTTTGTGCAATTGTTATTTATGCATTAACGTATGGACATATTATATTCCCAGACTAACCAAAGAAAAGGAAAGTTATGAAAAGGAAGCACTGCAATTGGAAGCAAAAGTCGAAAAGATGAAGGCAGATGGTAAAGATGAATATGACATAAAAAAGCAGGTAAGAAAAATATCTACATATAGAGCTATCAGGAGGTTGTAGGTTGTGGGTTCATACTTCAATGCCTTGTCACCAGCCAAATAAATTTTTTGATATAATTGTTACAGTTACATGAGTCAATGTGGATGGTTGAGTCTCAATGTGGTAGCACACAAAAAATGTCAGACATTTGTGTTGGGACTGGTTGTTACATAGAATCCCCTATGGGGACCTGAGTGAGATAACTCCTCACTCCCTTCTTGTCCTTCTTTTGGTAATACCTGTCATTACCCATTATATTGATTATCATTGCGGCAGTCAGATTTCCTTGTAAAATTTCTCTTATTGCCCCATTGTTTCCTTACTGCTGGCAGGTTAAAAAGTCCTTGATATTCATGATTGGTTTTACTCCATTTGCTGATACGCATTTATTTGTAAATTCTACTGAATGTCTTTTTTTTTTCAGATAGTTAACTGTTATTTACAATAATTTCAGAAGTTTGAACTAACAAAAATATAACAATAAGCATACAAAAGTTTGGTTGAGCAGATTAGGGATATTTTGTCTCTACCCCAGTAGCTTATTTGTCTATTGGATATTGTTGATGTATTGATTTTAAGTCCCTGTTTTCATAACTATTTAATTTATATCACTGCAGTAAAACAGTGAAAGTTACTATTTGATTTTTTTTAAAGATGCTTGTTAAAGCTTTTTTTTTTTTGTTGTGTTGTAAATTTTTTTATACTAGACTTAATTAAAATCTCTGATTCACAAAATGGAGATAGAACAATCAAACCTTTAGATTATACGAGAATAATGTGTTAACTTTCACATATAATTTAGAGGCAGTTTTTATCATATTTTTGATCTTTTATTAGGGAGAAGTTTTACAAGAATCAAGATCCATGGTGCCAGATACCATTCGGAGACTCAAAAAAGCCTATGCTGAGCTAGATGAAATATTGGTAAGAATGGACCATGAAACAAACCATTTTTTTATTTGCCATTTGTTATTTTACACTGTAAACAGTAGAACTGCTATATTATCTCTTTTTCATGTGTATGTTCATGAAAACTTTACAAAAAAATTATTCTTGATCTTGAGAATTAAGCAGTAACAGTGATTTCATTTTTGTGAGGGTATTGTGTGTATGGCACAAATTAATAGCTGGAAGTGGTTGCTTTAGTCTACTACATGTGTATTTTCAAGTTTACAAATGCTTAGTCATGACTCTTCTCATGGATTCTTTTGACATGAACGTAAAGTGGAAATAAAATTCAACTCCTGAAATATTTTAGGTGTCAACATTTTTGTTACTGTTTAATAAAGTCTACTAATTCAGCTTTCAAGGTTACGGGCTGTGAAACTTTCAACAACAAAAATTGGTTCATTTCAGAAGTGGTTTAAGTTTTAAAAAGAATTTTTCAGGAAGTCCCAAAACTATTGAAAAATATACTTTTACAATTTTAAGCAATTATGTTTACAGCATGTTGAACTAGAGGAATGCTATAAACTTTTGTCATTTATTTCTTCTGAAAGTAAATATACACAAGTGTGGCATCGAATATGTTGTAAGTTATGATATTTCCTGTAGCTCAATTGAAGGGAAAAGCAGATGTGCTGAAGCATACCATGCCTTAGTGCTTAGTAATCGTCTTTTGGGAATAAACTAGATACTGCTACTATACTGATACAGTTGTTAAGTATTACTGTTTATATATAATGTTAACCTCTTTTATATTTTAACTCAGGAAAAAGAGTCGGATTTGTCTGAGGCTGAAGAATACACTCAAGCAAAGGAAATTTTAAAACTTGCAGAGCCAGTTATTGCCTAGATTTTTTTATTTTTTTTTTGCAATTATTTCTATTAAATGCTTTTTTCTATTATTTAAAAATTCATACCAATCCCATTTCTTTACACATGTTTTTTAAAGTAATTGACATATAACTAATAAACCGCTACTTAGCTTCAGTTTTCATCATTTAGTCAGACTCACTTTAATAAACTTAGGTTATTAAGTTGTTGTCTTCAATTGAAGAAAAAAAACACGCCTTCGTTTTCTCATTTCAGCAACTGGGTGGGGATTTAATCTTTTAGCTTTTATTGAGAGGGTTTTATGTTTCATATTGTTGAGGGGATGAAAGAATTGTCTGAGTGGTTTGAGTTGAAAGTCTCTAATTGTCTGGGTTTTTTTGCTGAATAAAATTGTTGAAATGTTATTTTATTTCATGGTTTCTTTTTCTCTTTATTAAAATGTTAATTGCTTTTGAAAATTGACCAATAACAAACATTATAGACAAATTGTTATAGTGTTTTGTGTCATATACTGTACAAAGAAAGATATGGAAAGAGAAGAGCATTCTATGACTCTTTGGGAGACAAAGTTGAATCTTTACAATTCTATAATCTGCTTCACTGATCTATCTGATCTAATATTGTTTAATTAGGGTGTGTCCTTATCAGCAAGTTATTATGTTAGGGTTTGGCATAACAATTACAGTCTCAGACAATAAGAAGCACTAGTTGAGCTTTCCAATTATGATCAAATATTTTCATGTTAAAACATTGCTGAAACATTTATGAAAATCATAGTTCAGTTTACAGACAAATAAGAGAAGCTCCTTTTATCACAATTGCATAATTGTTGCTTATAATGTGGTCCCCATAGCAATTAATTCATTGCAATCCTGTCAATTTAATGCTTAAATTAATCCTTTTTTTTTTCAATCATAGTATTAAACCAGATGGAAACAAGCTTACAACTATTTCGTTGAGTTTTGTGCTTGTTAAGTTAATATCTACATCAACATTCATAGTCTGTTTGAATTTGCCTGGTCCTTGCAGCTTCAATTTTTTTAATTGGTGTCAATAACTTGTTCTCAATGTGTAAACAAATATTGGACGCACAAAAATTCACAACAAAAAAATCACTTGTAGTGCAAGGAAAAATGGTCTTTTTGCCAACAATTTAGCTTTTTTTTTTTTTTCAAATATTTCTTATACATAAATTTGTCAAGTTGTATTATGGTTGGAAAGTGCATCCACTCTTCTTTCTAAATCATTTTTTTCTTTCACAATTTTGTCTCTTTTGAGAAAAGTATGGCAACAAATATAAAAACATCAGTATATAGAAAAATTGAAGTTATGCCCTTTACATGAGTTAATTACCATTGTGAATTATATCAACTAGTCCCCATCTCACCGGGGCGCCCACTATTAGTGAGTTACTTGAGGCTGATCTTGAGACGTCATCTTGTCACAGAAAACCTTGTCTTATTCACTTAGAACTCAATATTCCTATACTAAGAATATCAACCAATGAAAAGGTGCAATTTTCCAAGTTTTCTCTGCTCCATCAGTCTTATGTGAAAGCTTTGAAGTATGGTGAAGCAAACAGGCAGACAAGACGTGTGAAGTCTGGTTTCTTGGTATGTTTGCTAATTACAAGATTATTGTTCGATGTTACTGTCCTGGTTGAAGGGGAGATGAAAACAATCTGTAGTTTGTGATGATGTATCAGACAAGAGAGTGGAGATTGGCATCTACTCTCTCTGCCCAATCAGTGGTATGGGGTGTGGCAGCTATGAACAATAGGCGCCAGGTGGGGTGCATGGCATCTACTCTCTATCTCTCTCTCACTGATGCAACCAGTTGGCTTCAGGATAAAGGGTATCTATTTTCTCTGACCTGACTAATCAGCATTCTACAATGAACTATAGCTTGTTTATTGATCCCAGTACACATGTACATGCACTCGCCTAGTTTCCGATCAATAAACTTCCCATTTCTTCTTTCTAACTAGAGCAAACTTCTACTGTGTCATAGATGATAGAGTACACAAAAATTCCTTTATGAGTTTAGAAGACCCTGGCAGTGACACTTTAAAAAATGGTTTGTGAGAAGCCTTCAAACCTGAAGTTTCAGCTGGAACTGAAGATAAGGTCAGGAAAAGTGCTATAGTCTTTACATGTGTAAATATATTTTTATGTGAGGTAAATGTGTAACCAAGAAAGTTAAGATAGGACTCACTTTGAGAGACATATCATCACAACAAAATTTAGTGATGCTCAGAAAGTCAAAAGGTTTAGTTTTTATACTTGCATAACAGAGTAATAATTCTAAATCTAATATTTAACAAGTAGTGAAAATGGCTTTAGTTAATTTAAACTGCTGGAAGAATGATGGTTGGCTCCAAGCTAATAGGCCGTAAATAGAGGAAAATATAACATGTGAGCAAATGTAAATTTTAAGGAAAAATGTGTTTGATCAAAGCACATGCCATTTTGTTTATCATCTACATTAGAACGCCTTTTTTTATATTAAAGCATGTTTTACAATTAAAAGAAACCTAAAATTATTTTGATGAGTTTCAACCCATTTAGAGAAACAGAAGACCTAAATTCAACTTTTACCTAGTATATAAAAACGATTTGGGAAAAGGATTCACCTCATACAAGAGTTAAATGTATATATGGTAAATGTTTTCACTAAGACTAGAATCTAACGCGAACAGGCATTAAAAAGAGGTGATGATGAATCGGAGATGTTTTTAGCAATGTTGTGGGGAAAAGCTTTATACCAGTGCTGTGTAATGGAATTTTCACCAAAAAATTAAATGCACTTATATGTTCTTTTAATGGTGATATCACATTAAGACTATAGTATAAAGACATCTTGTTGTTGGAACAACACAGTCTAGAATTATAAAACAGGCAGAAGGAAAGTCTCAGTAAAATAGCACATTAGCAGCATACACGTTCCAATTTGCAAGCGAAGCCAGACTATTGCATTCACTCATTACTAGCACTATGGGAACACTTGTATTAGACTATTATAAGATGTTTTCTATCTCATGGACTTTTTGCCTTCTAGCTTTTTGAATACCTTTCTCTTACAAGATTGTAAAACAAAATGGAGTGGCACATTCAAATCTAAAATGAATGTAATGCTCTATAAATGTGTTGTAGCTTACACTGTTAGACAGGGATAGGTTATAATCCATTCCCAAGTGTTGTAAAAGATATATATTTATATTTACACATGAACGCATATTCACATCATAAACAACAAAACAAACCATTACAACAGCATAAAAAATTGCATTCAACATCAATGAACTCAAAATAATCATGACTTCAACAAGGTAAACAAAATCTGATATTTTTGCTCTTTAACTTTATTTCAGAATCTCATGAACAAAATTATCCCATAACAAAAGCAAGGCTTTACCGAACCTGAAATATTTATTTCTATAGGTATGTTTCATAGCTTAAGCTAAAGCTATTTTTAGACTTCATGGCTTGATCCAACTAAATCCGTCGAACATCCACCACTTTGTCTAGTTATTAACCAACTGCTTTTCCCCCCATTATTATTTTCTTTGTCAGAGGGTCGGTTAAATTTAAAGCTGTCTCTAACTGCCAAAACGAATAAAAAAACAAGTCAAGATATGATATAATAGCTGCATGTGTTTGATATTAAATAATACATACATATATTTCCCAATACCGGTACTTAGAAAAATAAACCAGCAGCAGATTATTTCAAGATATTTTTTTCTGAAAAGACTCGATCTTGCAGGAAGAAGCGTCTGCACAGCTTCCAAACATGAAGATAAATCCGAAAAAAGTCTAATTATATCCGAGAACCATAAAGATGCCCCACAATACTTATTTACTGTAAAAATAAAAAAATACCTCAGTAAGTACCGGCATTGAAAGAAGTTTATGCATGTGTGGCATTCTGTTGTTTTTTTTTCTAACTTGATCACATAAACGTTGTGCAATAAAATAAAATCTAGGCCTCTATTTGTTTAACAATGCATTCTGATTATGGGGTGTGGACAGTGGGCAATGAATGTACCAGTTTCTAGATCAAGATTATCATCTCTAAAATCTATATAGGCTTCTAGAATCTAGATCTAGGCCTAGATTAGCTACTTAAAGGCCTACATCATTCGATCTCACCCTAGACACAGCTAGATGTAGATCTAAAGCACACTTGTAATGAAAACAGTCCTAATTATTAGAATGTATTTAAAATAGTATGGCTAAACATTCTAGATTTCAGGAGATTAAATCTGATAAATATACCGGTACTCAAAGAATAAAAACTGGATCTAAAACATTTAATTTGCTGGTTGACGAAGCCAAATAACATTGTTGTAATGAAGCTAAAATAAATTTGGATTTAGAACATTTAATTTTGAAACACTTTTCCCTGCATCTTGTACGTGTAATAATTATAAGCCTCATTAATTTTCTAATTTGCATGTAATAACTATTATTAATAACTGTTTTTTTTTAATTTGATGTAAGAATAATGAATCATGATTTCAAAAAGAGAATAACCTTTCATCTTAGTATCTGAGAAAATGAAAGACATGTAAAAAATGTATAGAGTGCGTATCAGTAGGAGAAATTATCACGGTAGAGTCAAAATGAGGATCATTTGCAATGCAAACAAAGATTGTAGAATGAAAACAAATTATCACAGTACATCATCTGTATAAGTATATAAAATAGCAATGAATAACATTTTCTTTGCGTATACTAAATATGTTTAAGACTGTAAGACTGATCCCATAAACCCATACCATAGATCAGGAGCAATAGAAGAGATCATAATAAATAATATGAAGGCAAAAATATGGCATACTAAAACTACAGGTTATATGTAAAAAAAATTGTGCTTTTTTATTAATATTTTGTAAGGTTGCTCAGGTGTTAAATCATCATAAAAGATTGTCCTTGAAAATTTTCTCTTTAGTCTTTCTTCTTTCTTTGACCAGAGATTAATGAATATTTGATAACGTCCAATTACTTTGGAGTAATTTTTTCAAACATATTAATATAACAAAGTTTCACTGTGAAACAAAAATGTAGAATATATGCTGTATAAAAAAAAAAGATTTTTAAGATTAATTCTATCTATAACAACTGGTTTATGAAAGAGTGAAGAGAAGATAAAATACATTCAGCACTAGAAAGAGAGTTTAACACCTTTAAGTTGTTTTAATAGATAGGCCTACTTAGAATTGCTGTAATTTTTAATACATACCGTACTTAGAATTGTTGTAATTTTTTATAATAACCTTTTTTTTTTAATGTAATGATGAGTTACAATAAGTTCAGTACATAAATAATCATGGTAAAATGGTAAACAACGTTATACAAAATTTAATTAAGTACAAAGCAATTACTTTGAAAAATTGACAACTTCCTTAAAAGGTACATGTGGTTGCTTTAAAAAACCCTCAACCTGAAATAGATGTGTTATAGATTAAAAGATGTTGCAAGTTGACCAAAGTCACTAATGTTAATACATTCAACTGCACAATTTTACTGAGGATACTTGAGAATGGCCTCCCTTAGTTTGAGATTGGAGTATACCCGGTTGCCAGTGTCAACAAACAGGGCTAGAACAGCTAAAAGAGGTGCATTTTCTGGCCATTTTGTGGTGCTATCAAATGTACAATGCTTTTTCTTTTTTTTTTACAAAGAGGAATGCAGAGGAAAATCCTTTTTCAACTTCCCAAGGGATAAGGAAAGGTGAGTTTCCATTGAATTTGTTAAAGATTAAAATATTTACCTAAATTCCCTCTTTCATTGGTTCACACTTCTTTGTCTAAATTTTTAAACTTTAAAATCCAATCTAAATCTACAGCCTAAATTAGATCTATAATCTAATCTATTCTAGATCTGTGAATACATTATTGTTCTAGAATTCTAGACCTATTGAAACTCATAAAAGAAACATAATAAAACTGTAGATACTAGATCCCGATACATGTATCTAGACCGAGTCCAGTTGTGGCTTGAAAACGTTATGATGACTGTGCTGACTTGATTTTGGATGTAGGTTATAGTCTACTTCTAAACTAGAGTCTATAAGTATTCAATCAAATATCTGAGAATAACATGTCTATCTATCTATCGCTGTGCCGTCCCGTCTCCGAGGTGAGCTGTCATTCGGCGCCATCTTTCACGGTCCAAGGCTGCTTCACAGGCTACACTCAGTCGTAACTGGGATGTCTCCTGTATGTTGGCAAGCCACGACTGCCTCTTCCTTCCTCTACCACGCTTCCCTTCAACCTTGCCTTCCACAACTCTTTTCTGGATGCTGCAGTGTCTTCTTATATGGCCATAGTATGCCAGTTTTCTTCTTTGGATTAATTGCAGCAGTAGAATAACATGTATCTAGATGTATTATTTGAAGCCTATTATTTCTTAACCTAGATCTATCCATCTTATGTTTTTTAACAGATTTTTTGCATTACATTGTAATTTTCAATATGAAATGTTACTACATTGTTTTTTTTTCCTTTGAATAGGTGCCGGGTTGTGTGTTTGTAGATGCATATTGAGATATGTTTTTCATTATGTTTGTGTCACCGTTTCGCAACCTTGTTACAGATGTATATAAAATGCTTAACCCCCTTTCTTCTCGCCGCATAATTATGTATTGATGTTGTTGAAAAATTGAATCATATGTATATGTACGATCAAAGCAAATTTCCCTTTGCGATGATAAAGGTTTATCTTATCATATCTTTAAAAATAAACCTTCAATGTATTTTTTTTCTCTTCAAGTAGGTAAAGTTGCTAAATTAGATAATAATTACATGTACTAATACATCTACTTTGTAAGGCATTTTAAAAATGTTGAACAATAATAAAACAAGCCTGAGTAGAAATTCTACATCGTGAATACCCAACCCATCCCCTATATTGAACCTTTTCAATATTCTGGCACTTTTTTTTTTTTAAATATCGTTTTTGCTTTGTTTTACTTTTCAAAATTTAAGATGAGACGAAATTTGCACTAATCTTTTCAATTCACTCTCTGGACAAGCTAAAAAGGCTTGCTAAGATCTTTTTTCAAAATTTGAACAGCATATTGAAGCACAGAAATTGTTTACATGTGAACTTAATTTTTTTTACAGTATGGAATAATGTTAATTCTCTATGTCTTTATTGTGAATTTACCAAAGCCTCCCTTCTAGAACCAAGAGCAATAACCGTTAAAACATATGTAACCTTGCAAAGATGAAAAAATGCTGAGTTGCTATTCTTATCATATATGTCTCCGGTTAGACCTTACAGTTGTAATGATGTATTAATAAAAGTATCATAATACCTTGGTCTTGGATTTTCACATCAAGGTTTTTCAAATAAAGTAAATTATTTTTAACTTTAAATACTGCATTATACCACAAAAGATGATTTTTATTCATTTATAACAAATAATCGTGACATGTTTTGTTAAGACTTTACTGCCTAATCTGTAATTATCATTTATACATAAAAATGACATTTACAAATTAAGTGGAAAATCTTGTTCCGCTACAAAAGTCTAACATAAACCATTATGAATTTGATGAGGGAAAATGTTGAATTGTTGTTCTATTGTATGTGATAAAAATTATATCTCTTCAAACATGGCAACAATATTTAATGGCTAAGGCAAATGCAATACATTGTATTCTGCAAAACAATACCTTTAAAATAGCCTTATTCTGATTCTTAAATACTTTGTTTTCATTCCCTAGTTGGTTTAGGGCGACAGCTTCTTTGATGAACTATAAGTCGATCAGGTAGGAATGTCCTACCACATATTGGACATGGGCATAGATTATCTTGAGCACTTTGGTAAGCTGCTGCATTGGCTGCTTCCAAATCATATGCTCCAGTTTTACTTCCTGAAAAGAGAGAATAAAGTTTCGTTTCAAAGTGAATTAGCTATAGTGTTTTGAAAGACAAAGGGATTTAATTAGGTACCTCCTAGGAAATCGAAAAGGGCAACTCCAAATAAAGACAACATTACTGATTGCACTGTTATTTTTGTTTAGTTTGTTGGTGGGTGTTGTTTTTTTTTGTTTGTTTCGTTGATACTTTCTTTATAAAGCTACTAGTGCTGGGGCGAATTATTAATAATGACGAGCCAACAAGACTCTCAGCGGTAAGTAATACACTGGGACTTTCAGCTCCTGTTCTAGCCACCGACAAGGAAAACTTGCTGATGTTTCAATCTAGCCAATGCTTACTTATGCGCCAAACGTGCCAATGTCTCAATCTAGTTACCGCTTACCAACTTGCCAAACTTACAGACGTCTCAATCTAGCCACTGTGCACTGGATGTCTTGACCAAGCCCATATAAAGTTGCAGATGACAAGAGCCTAAACAAGAGTCTAGGAACAAGCGCAGTGGGGGTTTTTTTGGTTTTGTTTTTTTGTTTTTTTGTTTTTTTTTTAGTTCATTAAAGCGCAGACTAAACTGTGAGGGCTGCTTGAATGGAACCATCATTGGCATACAGGCAGCGTAGTTGCTAGTTAAAGCAGCATTTATTTTATATACTTGTATTTCTGACCATAATAATAATTTTGTTTAAATTTAGATTCAAACTTGTTCACTTTGGCATGATTCTTACCTCCAATTGCATGAACTTCTGGTTTGCGTGGCTCTGGTCGGCGCATCTGTTTCGGCAACTTGTCATTTTCGATGTGCCATTTCTGCAAGCACTGCGGCTCATGGATGGATATGGACTTAGATCCAAATTCTCTTCCACAAATATAGCAAACTACAGTTGGAGGTCTTCTCATTACTGGAGGTGATTTAGCTGGTGGAGACTTCAAGAAAAAAAGGATTTAAAAAATTAATATTCTGTGAGAGGTATCTTTTTCTCGCTCAAAGATTAACAATATTTTACAATGACTTCACCTTGGCTTTGGATAAAGGGCAAAAGAGCCTACAAGTAATGATCGGTTGTGTTAGCATGAAATTGATCCAACTGGCTTAAATTTTGTATTAACCTTGGATTCGCTAGACCATAATAGTTGTGTTCTTTCAGTTGCAATAGGTTATATCCTTTTTAAATATTTCTGAACTTAATAAAATCTGAAGAAAATGATTGTAGCTATTTAAGATCCTTTAAAAATAAGTGATAAGGTGTCTCAATGACTTCAAATCTCTTTCTCTTAATATGGCGTAGGCCCTAGGCTACCACCAAGACTCGTTTTGATATTTTTTTTCTAATTACTTCCCATAGCAGTATGGAATTTCTCTTGTACTCATGGACATGGTAAAATTCTGAACAATTTATAATAGTTTAATTACATAATTTTTATACGGTAACTAAAAACTAACTTCCGATTAAGAATAAAATAAATGTCTTTCTTACCTCTACAGTAGCTGCTTTGCTAGTACCTGCTTTAGGTTTGCAGGCTCGCTGGTGAACTGTAAGTCTATCAGGTGCAAATGTTCTACCACAGTTAGGGCATGGAATAAGTTGTGACTTTGCACTTTGATATGCTGCTTCATTCATTTGTTCTCTAAAGAAGGGGAAAAGGGTTATCGAATTTAAATAAATATTCCCTGTAATAACTAAAAAGTTATGATGGGGATATGGAGTTGTTGATTTTAATACAGTAACCCAGGATCTCTCTTCAGATGTGCACCACTCTCAAGTACAGCTCATTCTTAGTCCACTTTACACCAAAATTGCATGCATCCGATACATTATTTTTACTAAATTTAGAAATAAATATCATGCAAACAAACATGAATTAAGTATAGAATCAAAAGCTTTTGTCTTGCATCGTATTGTATGAGCATACCTATTGAGTGATGCTGTTCCAATTGCTTCTGGCTTTTTAGGAGGTGGCCGACGTTGTTCTTTTGGCAATTGATTGTTTTGTACGTTCCATTTTTCTAAACACTGAGGCTCATGAATGGATATTGATTTTGTTCCAAATTCTCTGCCACAAATGTAACAAACAACTGTCCTTGGACCTTGCTGTGCTGAGTCCATGCTTCCTTTCTTGGTGCTTTCTGATCCCTTAGAACTATTGTTGGAGTTGGTATTTGCTGCACCTAATAAACAAAGAAATCAATAACGTTGAAATCACATTAGAGAAGGAAAAATAATTAAGTTTAAAAAGAGGTGAAAATAAGCATCAATTGTTCAGAATTTGTATTCAACAACAGCATAAAACTTCTACTAAACACAACATTGTTACCAGTCTATATTTTGTTTGATAACAAAATCTCTGTTTCTATAGTCGTTTTAATATGTACAAGTCATATTTTGGTAGCTGGGATTATTGTCTTTATTTGACTAATAGATTGCCTTTCCCTTTAATTTTTGTTGAAATAGTTCATTTGCATGGCTATCCAAGCGAGGCTAGTGCCCTTGGGCAGAGTGGGCAGTACCTGACTTGTCTGCTAAAAGGAAAGGGATTTGTTTTACAAATATTATAGAAATAAAACCAATAACAATAATAATGTATCCTCCAGAATCTAAACCTAAAAGAGATTAAAACATAGATCATAAGCCGGTCTTTCCAAGCAGTGCGGTGCACATTGTTTCAAAGTTCCAACATCGCAGTGCCGAGTGGAGCCCTTTTCACCAAGGTGGGCTAATGTGGATTTGCACAATGTTCTTGTAGTATTTCTAACACAGAAATTGGACTTTGACCGTAAGTATTCCCGGTCTTCATAATAAGCCAAGTGGGGCAAGCCCGATTTTTTAGTTGTTTTTGTTTTCTTTGTTTAAATGTATGAATGAGCTGACATTACATGTTTATCAGTGATATGATCTACAATTTCATTTTAATTAAGATTCTAAAAAGCATCATTTATAGATTGCACAAAGAATTGTTCCAGTTTGTAGGAAGATATGACTAAATTCTGACAAGCAAAACCATCAATGTGTCATTTTTTTAGTAAATATTTTCTGATTGCCGGCTTCATTTTCTCTCCTAATTACCAGACTTATAATACTTTTTAGCATCACTCATTTGTGGAGGGACAGGGGCCTCCATTGTTTGATGAAGTAATTAAAAATGCAAGTATGCTCACCCTGGTATGGTATCTTCATACAAAAATGGAAGCAATGAACAAACAAACCCGATAAAATTGTAATTCATACCTCCTGTCTTTGGTCTGCATGCCCTCAAATGAACAGCCAGCCTATCTGGGTTGAATGTCCGTGCACAGTTAGGGCAAGGCACTAAATTAGCTTGAGAAGCTTGCCATGCAGCTTTGTTGGCTGCTTCAACATCATACTTTCCGTCACTTTGAATGACCTCTGGTTTTTTAGGCAGAGGTCTTCGGTGCTCCTTCGGGAGTTTGCTATTTTCTATCTTCCATTTCTGTAAACATTGTGGTTCATGGATGCCTGAAGGAAATTTTTTTTTTTTTAAGTTCATATAATAATAATAATAATAATAATAATAATAATAATAATAATAATAATAATAATAATAATAATAATAATAATAATAACTAGTTCACTTTCTTTTAAAAAGGTTTAAGGCACTATACAAAACCCTAAAAATGTAGAGTGAAAACACTTCCTTCATTTATTTTGTGACTAAGAATATTCAAAACAACAGCATTTGGAATGGTTTACCTTTCCACACCACATGATTTTAGGCCTTTATCTTGTGTGCACACTATTTTGGAGGATTTTCAACAATTTCACAAGGTAAAAGCTTTGATATTTATTATTTTGAAATGCAAGGTGTGCAGATCGATACAAAAAGGTGATAGCAGAAAGCATATCAATTTGCACAACATGTGTGGGGTTTGGTGGTAAAAGGAATGAAATGTTCAAGAAAAAGATGCAATATTTTTCTATGATCAATAGCAGATAGCAACATAGCAGCCACGTGGATTTTTTTTTTCAAAAAGAGCTTTTCAGCCATAGGAATATTAATTTTCATTTCATGCTTTTTCTTACTCCATAAACATTTTTATAAGAAAGGTGTGTTTATTTATTCAAGGACAATAAATTGTGATTGTCTGCCTTGGAAGTTTCATTATTTAGCCTCATGTTAAATCCTACAGTAAAAAAAATATATGAGATTGAGATAACTTGGTTAATATCACAAATATAATCTTAATGTTATTGTATTCTATGCCATGTGGATTAGGTACCAATTCATTCATCTCTTTTAAATATATTATAAAACTACATAAAGTTAAATGTTGTCCTTGGAAAAGTTTTAATTTTATCATTTAATGCTGTCTTCAATTAAAAAAAAAAAAATTAAAAATGAAAGCAAACATCCAAACATGACCAGTTAAGTAGGTCTCCATGAAATTCTTACCTACTGAGGCTGTTGTAAACTGTCTCCCACATATATAACAAAAAACAAAGTTTGATCCTGGTGGGCCTCTCTTAACTTTAGGGGCTCCTTTCTGTTCTGGGGCTGTAAAAGTTTTCTCTCGATTAAGTCCATTTCCTTTATCCTCATGACCGGCTGATACCTTGGCTTGTTGTTCATTTTCTTTCTCCTGGCTATTAGAGGTATTGTTTTGAAGAGTTTGATTACTATGTCCATTCACTTGAAGACTCTGTTGAGCTCCTTGTAAGGACAAATTTGGCCTCGTTCTGCCTTTGGCACTAATGGGTCTGTTATTGTGTTTACCACTCTTTGGGCGATAGTTTTGTCCTGATTGTTGGGAGCTGTTGTTGATAGAAGAATCAAGTTTTAAAATGGTTGGTGAGGAGAGGGTGGCAGTCCCAGGACGGCTGTTGTTGTTGCTGTTGTTTATTTTGTCACTATTAGCATTAGTGTTTTGCCTTAAAGGTTTTAAAGGTTTACCAGGTTTACAGCTTCTTTGATGGATTTGCAAACGATCAGGCTGAAACGTCCTTCCACAGTTATCACACTCAGCTAAGTTAGCTTGGGCAGCTTGCCATGCCATTTCATTAAAACGTTCATTATCAGCTTTGTTTGATCCTCCGATTGAAGGAAGAATTTGAGGTTTGACAGGAGGAGGTCTTCTTTGTCCATGTGGCAGACGTGAATTCTCACTTTTCCACTTCTTTAGACATTGCGGTTCATGAATCGATATTGACTTTGAACCAAATTCCCTTCCGCAGATATAGCAGATAACAGTTGGTCTGCTTGCCATCAAGTACTTCAAGAACAGTCAACAATTTAAAAGAAAATTTTTTTAAAGAAAAACAACAAGTCGAACAGAAATTTGTAGATATAGGTTTTATCCTATATTGCAAATATCACTTTTAAACTCAACTTGAAAACGCTTGCCTTTTGTCAATTTTCGACATCAAGCATTTTGAAAGAAAATTCTCAAATAAGTCTAGTGATCTAGATCTAGGTGTCGCCTAAGGAGAAACACTAGACTTGAGATAATATTGCACATCAATGACATAACATTCCTGGTTAACTTTTTAACTTAATTGAGTTTTGATTAAATAGATTTAACTCCAACTATCTTGTCACTTAGGCTATAAAGGGATCTATTTAGAACTGGAGAGTGCCTAACAACCATAAACAAATAGGGTCGCTTTCTTCAAACAGACAAACAGTAAGCTACAGTTCAGCAGCGAATCATTGATCAGGGGGAAATGTAGCTTTTGATGTTATTAATTCTGTTTGTTATCTTTTTCTTCACGCTGAATTTATTATGAAATGATATACACAATGTATAGATCTATCTGAATATTATAAATACACCAAAATCGGCGCATAAATGTTTTGTCATAGAAACCTTGGATTTGTTTTCATTTTACGACATTACTTGTTCTGGACAGTACGGTGTAGCACGCCACCCTGACCAACCCGCCAAGGCTACTCAGAGTTCACCTGGCGGCCGCCAGCCAAACTCAGGAGTCTGTCTGGCGGCCGCCAAAACCACTCTCGGGTATCTGTGGCGGCCGCCAGGGACACTCTATCTACGCGAAACCGACTCTGACTTTAAAATACCTTTAAAGAACTGAAAATGTATAACAGAACATCTTTTTTTAAAGTTGTGCATACGACTTAAGCTTTCACTGCCATAATTATACATCGCAACTAAAAGAAACTCAATTTAGACGA
>RQTK01001061.1:24542-48353 GCA_003991915.1 Elysia chlorotica
GGCTCAACAAAAAAGTCAGAGTCGGTTTCGCGTAGATAGAGTGTTCCTGGCGGCCGCCACAGATACCCCAGAGTGCTTGAGTCTGTCTGGCGGCCGCCAGGTCAACTCTGAGTATCGTTAGTCGAAGAGTCCGTGTGGCGTGCTACAACGGCGCTCTTTACGTTCTATTTGCGACTCAGCGATTGTAAACAATCAAGATGTCTGCCAAGCCGACTACTTCATCAGGGAACGTTATTCCAAAACCTTCGCTAGGCCAGTATGTTTTCACCGAAAAACTTGGAAGTGGTACATATGCTACCGTTTACAAGGCATACAGAAAGGTAAGAGATACATTTATCCGTTGACAAGAAGCTGAGACTTGAGTTGAAACATAGGCTAGATTAGATTCTAGATCTCTCTCTCTCTCTCTCTCTCTCTCTCTCTCTCTCTCTCTCTCTCTCTCTCTCCTCTCTCCTCTCTCTCTCTCTCCCTCTCTCTGTCTCTCTCTCTGTCTCTCTCTCCCTCTCACCTCTCCTCCCTCCTCCCCCAACTCCCCTTTTTCTCCTGCTTGCATGGAGTCTGTTGTCCTCTCACTTTTATTCTTCCCTTTTTTAAACCTCAATCTTCTTTGTCTTCCACTTCATCCCCCTACTTCTCCGGGAGTGTCTATACGCACTGTTAATGTTATCAATGGATTTTTGTCCAAATTTTGTTATACGCACTTGATCTTGATAGATCTACATTTGACTGAGCTTTTTTGTTCAAATCAAATTCCAAACTTCACCTTGTTAAACGTACCAAGAGCTGATAATAGATCTTTTATCTATCTATCTCTCTGTTTCTGGAGTTCTGATCTGCTCAGTATCATTAACATAGTGTTTGCTCAAATGTGCGGTACACATGTTATGTAAGCCAAGATATATCTAAGTCGGAGATAAACCATTCACAGCAGCACACAACTTGTTTGCCCCCCGCCTATTGTGCTTTTCTTGACAGTTCCAGGCACTCTGTGACAACAATGTATCATAACAAAGTTTGTTTTTCCATTTTCTGTTAGCACCACCTTGTGTTCACCATAGTTAACATGGTGTGTGAGAGAGAGGGGAAGGGAGGGGCAGTTTTATGCCTTTTTTTACCTCCTCTGTGAACTTCAATTTAGCTTCACAGAACAGATATTTTCCTTTTGTTCGATGCCATGGTCATTGAAAACTTAAGTTTTGTTTAGATGTAAGTGAACATTAAACAAACTGGTAATGTTTGTGTGTCTAATGCTGGGCCAAGACTGAGGTGGATTAAAATTAACTTAACCTAACACTGAACACAAAGTCACCCAAAGACACAGCTGATAGAGTAGTCGGGAGGGGAGGGGCTTTGGACAGAACCATTTGCTTTGACTAATAAACATGACCATTCATTGTCCCAACATGTGAAAAAGCCACACACACACTATATCAAAGCTTTTCTTTAATATGTCTATCACTCTCAGGAACCAAGATTACTGATGCAACAGTAGACCTAGCCCTGTCTGGCGGTCTGTATGATTGATACACGCTGGACTTTATGTGATATCTTTCTCTCTTTTGTATCCCTGCCTTGTCTTGTGTGTGGCAGCACATAAATTTGTCAGACAAGCCTCATGATGCAAACTTGACCTGTGCATGTGTACTTCGCTACGCCAATTTTTTCAGCTCAGGTCCGTTTGGCTTTACATAGGGCAAAACTGTCCCTAAGATAGTCTGCATTACGGCCGAGGTATTGTTGACGTTGTTATACATGCACTATAGTGCGTATAGCAAAATTTGGCAAAAAAAACACAACTTGTAGGGCGTATAGACTTAGCTCTACTTCTCCAGTTTATTTGACAATGGAACTTAGATTAGGTCTAAAATTTTAGTATCCTATTACAACCAAATTAGGTGAATGATTGCTTGTTATGGATTTTTCTTTTGGAATGTCCATCATTTATCTTACTTGTTTATTTTACTTTATTCTCAACAGACTGGAATTCGTGAAGTAGTTGCCATCAAATGTGTTCTCAAAAGCAGTCTGAATAAAGCATCAACAGAGAATCTTCTTACAGAAATAGAGTTGCTCAAGAACTTGAAGCATGTGCATATTGTCACTCTAAAAGATTTTCAGGTAAGAAAGTACTGGTTTGGTTTATGATAATTTTGTCTTTTTGTCCTTTTTTATAATTTGTACTGTAGGGTTGGTGTTTATTTGTTCTTTGTTTGTTGTTTGTTTGTTTGTTTTTTTTATTCAAGCGCTCAAATATTAATATTTTGATCAGTCTAGAAACATTTAGGTGTCCTGATTGTTGCAATCTCTGATTACGAATAATTATCAAAAGCTCTTTTATCTTATGTTTAAAGCTTACTGTTTCTTCTTCTATGCTTTTTTACAGTGGGACACAAACTATATATACCTCATTATGGAATTCTGCAGTGGAGGAGATTTATCACGTTTTATTCGAAGTAAAAGAGCTCTACCAGAGATGATAGTAAAGCGATTTCTACAGCAAATAGGTAAGTGTTCAAAATATCCCCATTTACTCAAAAACTATTAAAAACAAGTCAGCTTAAATTTGACGTAATAGGTAAACAATGCTTTGTCAAAAACTGCATTCTTTCTTTTGGGAATAGTTATAAAGCTTTTTTGAACCCAAAAATAAACATATGATGCAATTATGTTGGAAGCAAAGATTTGAGCGATTGTAAATGAAACAAACTTTTATTTCACTAATACTTTAAGAAATTATATTAAAAATATGGTTTCACATTCTTTAGAAAATTTCATGTCATATCAGAAAAGAAAAATTTACAGCTCTTATTGGGGAGTTTTTAAATTAAAACTTAAATCTCATTGCAACTTTATAGAGCTTTTTTTATAATGATGATAATCACATGTGACATCATATTATTTAATACTGCTAAACCAGTATGTTTTTAGGGAAATATAGTTAATTGTTTAATTTTGTTTTACAGCATCTGCTATGAAATATTTGTGGGACCACAATGTTGCTCATATGGACCTAAAGCCCCAAAATATTTTACTGACAACCACAGCAAATCCTCAGATAAAACTAGGAGGTGTGTTTTCAACATTTGTTCCTGCTGTTTCAACAGTTGATTGAAAAAGCTGGGTAAAATTATACAGAAAGTCATCATGCAACATATGTCTTAATTGTCATTATTACCACTTCGGTTAACATTACGTTTTTTTTTACTTCTTTCATTCATAGTATCACCATTTTGCTGTTGGTTCTATTCAGATAGCCACTTGGTTTTTTATAACAGACTAGTTGAACATTCACTCCTATATTTTATTGTCTATTTAAAGGATCCTGGCTTTATAGAAGGCAATGTTGTTACCTTTGTCATTAGGAGTACTTCATCTCTATGTGAGCAAGCCTGCAAACCTAATATACATCACTCGCTACAAGCTATAAGGGACAAGGATTTATCAAAATTCAGTCATTTTGAGTGCTTTATTTGTATGGGAGTGAGCTTGCAAACCTAAGTTAAAGCCAAAAATGTGTAGCTGATAGCAAATTTTTATAAGGGACAAGGGATTTTAAAGGGTTAAAGGTGATTGAAAGAATGAGAGAATAATGTGGAGCTGATAACTGAACCAATAGCTGCTAGTGGGATCTAGCCCATTGGTTAGTGTCGAAACATACTTAACCTTTTGGTGTATGGGGAATGTAGAAAACTACGGTTATTACCAAAGTAAAGCATGAAATATTTAGATATTGTCTGTTTTTTAATTCTTAAAGTTTGTGTTTAATATGTCAAAGTCCATTTTTATGCCAAAAGATTTTGAAATAATCAGACTATACTTAATTGTTATTGATTCTTTTGAAAAAACAATTTTTTCTTTCCTTGAATTCAGGGAACACAATAACTGATATTTTTCATAATACTCAAATGAGATGTGGCACTGTTATTAATATTTCATTTTTGCGGGGGTCTTTCAGATTTTGGCTTTGCAAAACACTTATATGAAGGAGACAATCTCCATGTAATGAGAGGATCTCCTTTGTACATGGCACCAGAGATAATCTGCCAAGGGACTTATGATAATCGAGTAGACTTGTGGTCTATTGGCGTAATTCTTTTTGGTAGGTCTTTTGTTCTTATTAATCATTATGTAGTTAATATTTTAAGTCTACTTTCCTAAATATTTTCTTACCCTATGTAAAGCATTGATTTAAGGTTTATTGTATAAAACTGATATGAAACTAGCAAAAGGTCATCAATGCATGAGATTTTATGATAATATAGTAACACCAACAGATGAACAATCAATTTAAAGCTGTCAAGATATCTTTGGAAAAGTTTGAGATCAAGATCTGTAGATGCAGTGGCCTTGATTTTGAAAATGAGATCAGTCGTCTGTCGTCCTTTGTGTTCACAGAGTGTCTATTTGGGAAACCACCATTTGCCTCTAAAAGTTTCAAAGAGCTTGGTGCTAAAATCTGGGATGAAAAGCCTGTTGAGGTAAGTTTTCATTGAAAAAAAATGTTTTTAAACTAAAATTCTTTGTGGGCACAGAGTCTCAGCTGAATATTAAGTTCCCCTTCATTTTTATTTTCATTGAACTTTTTTTGTTAGAAGAGACTTAGAGAAGCATGGAAACATACACGTCACATTTTAACAATCAATTTTGGCTTTATAAATATATACGATAACACTATTCTTTTCATAAGAATCCTTAATTAAACTTTCAAAATAACATTTTTTATTTGCAGATGCCATCAGGATTTGACATATCAGACAATGCTCGTGACTTGACAGTGCGTTTACTTCAAAGACAACCTTCACAAAGGATAACTTTTGAAGAGTTTTTCGCTCATCCTTTTGTGGACTTGGAGCATATTCCTTCAAAACATTCATTGCCAGCTGCCGTAAGCCATTTTTTTAATTGCGATAGTGACATATGGGTATTTTTTTACTACTTTCATATTTTACAAGCATATCCTTTAATCCCTCTTTGCATTTTTAAATTTTAATATGTACGAAATCATTTTACTTTTTCTTTTTGCAGGAAAGATGCATATCATTTTTCAGGTATCTAAGACCTACATACTGTGTGGCTGGCTTTATACATTTGAGGAATATCATAATGAAATTGATCCTTCCACAAAATTTCATAGATTGAAAAACAGTTTCCTTGTTGAAAAAGAAAATTGCAGAGTTTAATCTCAATTTATATTGGCATCTTGCAGAATTTGTGAATAGTTTCAGTGAAAATGTTCCCGAGTTTGTTCTCAATTATTTTACGCTGACATGTTGCAGAATTTGTTAAGAATTTGTGCTGATCTGTTGAAATATTGCTGCGAATTGATTTCTTGAGGAAAGAACTAGCTTGAGAAACATATTGAGTATTGAGTGTGTTATTATATTATTTCAATTCAACCATAAACAAACTCAGCATACATAAATATGAGAAAGGCAGGAAGTAAGATTCTTTTTATGTATAGAACTATAACTTTAATCTTTCAACAATAAGCAAGTGTGAGTCTCTGTAAGGTTTGGAAAGAGTCCTGTTGTGTTTTTTTTTTACAAAGTCATCAGGATTTGTATATACTCCTTAACCCTACACTATACATTCCATATTTTTTCCCTTTCGTTTTTTTTTTTATCAACCAGAGTCAACTTGTGGATGAGGCTGTAAAAAAAGACCAAGAAGGAGATTTCAAGGCTGCCATTAGATTATACTGTGAAGCTCTTGAATTTTTCATGCCGGCTATCCACTGTATGTCCTGTATGAATGTATATCTGTTAAAAAATATTTTCTCTGTGATGACTCTAGGTGACTAACACATGTACATGCTTTGTAAACAATAGCTTTTTCTAGTGTAAATGTATGTTACCAGTATTAGTGTATTTGAAAAGTATGCCATTTTCATTTGAAAACTTTTAAAGCCTCATTTTCATTTTCTTTTTAGACAGTAAGGGTTTGATATTGTGTGATGATAAAGAAAATAACACTTAAAAGAGACAAAATCATACTCTTTGGATAGAGAAAGTGAAGCTCTCTCCTAGATTATACATCATAGGTCTCAATGAAGGCCTATACAACAACAGTGCCCCATAGCAGAGTCTTGGGACTAAAATTTGCAGTGATGCCAATTTTCCGTAAATTTACGGAATTCCTTTAAAACAAAAATTGTGTGTCAAAGTTCCATTAAAAGTAATCACCTCTCCGAGTTCCGTCAAGGTCCGTCAATCTCCCTGCAGCCGTGCATTGGCTTACAGAAACGCGGAAAAACAATTTAACGGAATAAGTGAACCGGAAAAAGTACGGACATCAATGCACTGAGCATGCGTTATTCACTAACAAAGTAACAACATCCTGCCATTCAATTTGAGTAGTTTGGAATATCGGATTTATGTGAAAATCTCAGTCAATGGCTTCAGTTGGATTTATTTTCTGTGATTCAAAGTACCACTGCATATACATGGACTAGGTCTAAACTAGGGCAGTAGGAGGAATAAGCCTATTTGGATCTAAGGACTTTGTTTAGACCTAGTCGAGATTTTCATGATTTATTGATTAGAAATAGAATAAGAATCTAGAAATAAAGTTTGGTCCGTGATGGAATTCGTTGATCGTGTTAGTCCAATGGACATCATAGAAATTGATAAAGGAGTGAAAATTGGCATTGGTTAGACAAGAAAGACGCAAATGGCGATTATCTTATAAGATTACTACAGTAAGTTAAGCTAATGTGACTTACTGCATCACATGAAGAAATTGATAAAGGAGTGAAAATTGGCATTGGTTAGACAAGAAAGACGCAAATGGCGATATCTTATCAGATTACTACCGTAAGTTAAGCTAGTGTGCTTACTGCATCACATGAAAAACCAGAGTCAATTATGGTTCCAACGGGAAAAAAGCCCTGCATAGCCAGACTGAGCTATCTTTACTCCCCTACTAAACCAACGCTAATAATATTTAAATTTAATTAGATCTACATCCCACGAATTTCTAAAAAAATATCAGACCAGATTTTGGCCACCTGCCAAGTATCGCACCGTCTGCTTGAGAACGCAGGTCACATGAGGCCATAATGATCAAAGATTATCAAACAAAGCACCAGCTACAGTACGTGTCAGCCTACTATCCAAATAAACTCAGTTCAGTGTAAAAGTGAGCCAATTGTAATTTCAAACCCACAGTAACACGAATATAACAGGCCTGAGTTCAACATGCAATGTAGCCAGTGCCTGTTTCCCATCAGTGTGTGTGTGTATCTGTCTGTCTGACTTTGTGTCTCATGGGCAGTGTTTGACACTTCTATGTGAATCAGTGAAAGCATGGCTTTCATCACCATCTTCCCCTACATCAATGGTCCGACCGTCATTATACACGGGGAGTAAACACCACCAGGTTAATCAGCCCTCTCCATTCTAGAGATCCAGGCTATCATCAGTGATATATCCGTCATATTAGCTCATAATGTGACAGGGAGGCTAAGAATCCTCCAAATTATTCATTGATTTCATTAGTTAACCCTTTAAGAGCATGTACACCCATTCACGAGTTTCTCACGTGATAGAAAAGATAGGAATAAATAATGAATGAAGGCCCACTACCAGTGGTAGTTTGTTGGCACCCTGCAGTGCCCAGTTGAGAGGTGCTCAGCCAATGAGGTAGCTGCGAGTGGAACCAGTAGTTCTTTCAAAGCGAGGCAGTCATCTGGCACGCTAGGCTTTATGGGTTAAACTACCATAATATGACTTGGGACTGAAATTGTTTGCATAAATTTACTCAACATTATGAACTGACTGATTATAGATTATAAAAGGCTTGCTAACTTTTTAGTGATTATGGCCCATTTTTAATTTAAGCTTTTTATTTTCAATTTTTTAATTTCAGATGAAAAAACCACTCAGAGGAAAGACATGCTGAGAGCCAAGGTGGGCCTACTGTGACACATTCTGAAATTATCCAAGCAATATGGTTACAATTGTTTGCCATTTTCTTTTATGCTTGATAGTTTCCCCTATCTCTATCTCGTTTTAACTCATTTCCATTCCAAAATCAACTGTTTTTCCATCGTCCCTCACACCATGCACTTGTTGAGAGCATTAGCGTGCACCTGTCCTTGCACATCTTTGCATCAATCTGCTTACCTCCTATTTAAAAACAATATATCACAGTTTTGATCTTTTACAAATTATCAAAAATACCCCCAAAATTCTTGGCATACATAAGGGATAGGCCTTGAATCAGTAATTGTAAAATGGTTGACCTAGTGAGATCTAGAGTGGGTAGGCCGTGTCATAGTTAAAAGTATAAATTATTTAGAGCAATAGTTTTGGTATTGATAAGCAGTGTTTAGATATAGGCCTTAAGTAAAAATGACTGAAAACATGGAACATAGGAAAATAGGCAGCTGCAAACTGGACCATGGCAGTTGAAGCAAATAACAAATCCCCAGCTTTTTTCACTAATTTTGAAATCTTTTTAAAAGAAGAGTCAGCCTTGGAAAAATGATTTTCAAAACGTCAATTTGTATAAAAAAAACATGCAGAACTGATGTCTAAGGGCCGTTGCGGTAAAGGGGACAATGTTGAATATGTATATATATATATATATATATCAGTCATTTAAAGGAGTGTAGCTCCCCTGCAACCCCTCACACACACAGTCTCTGGTGGATTGCTTGTATATCAAAGCTATTTTCTACTTTTACAGAATTAATTTGCCATGGCTGTTTTTCTTCATCTTCAGATGAAAAAATTGTTGGAGAATTATTTGGAAATGGAAAAAGATATATGGACGTGCAGTGTTCGATATATTCAGTGTATTTCACTCTCCTCATCAGGTTAAAGAATACATGAGGAGGGCAGAGACTTTAAAGCAAATCATGAGAAGCAACCTTCATTGGAGCCCATCACATGCCAAGCTAGTGGAAAGAAAAAGATCAGACAGTTCATCTTCAACCACCGACCAGGCAAAGGAGGACCTCCTCTCTGACACAAGCAGAAGTCAAAACACTACACAGCTGGAAGCCATTGAGTCAAGTCCTGTCTCCCACAAGGAAAATCCTGTAAAGCCTGATGAAATATCACAGACAAAAACACCTCAACCATCAGACTGTGCAAAAGGGGTGGCAAACGATGCATTTGAATCTCTGGGTAAGTTAATTTAAACTGTTACCCATGTGAAGTCATACTTTGCTTTTAAATGATCATGTAGTATTTGTTGCATAAAAGCATAATTGCGATCTATTCAAAAGATCATAATTTAATGCTGATATTTTAATATATCTGCTTCTTTTCTGTGTAAAAAAAATGTTGAGGTTTTTCAGTTTATCATGGCTGCTGTAAAAATTGTAAATAATATTTTGTCTTACATTGCAGTATCCATGTGTGAAGACTCTCAAGAACTCTCTGCAGTTATTAAACTTATCAAAGCTGCTCATCTTGAGGTAAGCTGTAGAAATGTATGCAGAAAATATACACGGGGTAAATAAGCAAATAAGTAGTAATGCATCTGCTGAGGAGAGCCTAAAATGATTATCATAGGTTATTTCTAATGTTAGAAAATCCCCCATGATATACCATTAATGGTAGTCTTAGACCTTGTCAAATAAGCTCTTTGTGGCTCAGGGCAGTTTTATTCTTCAGTGAAGCTTAATGCTGCTAGTTTATGTATTGCCTGTGGCTTCCTTTCTTCGGGATAAAAAGAAAAACTATGAACAGTACATCTTAATAAAATTGCACTTTTTTTTCTCATTTTTGTATTCATCGATCATTTGCTTTTCATCACAAAAGTCATGATTTATGCACATGTCAGAATTTTACCTGTATTTGTTTTACTTTTCAATAGCCTTTTATGGGTAGTTTTTAAGTATGATTCACCATCGCTTATGCCTTATGGCTTCATTTTTCTTCAGGATGAAAAGGAAAATTATGAACAGTGCCTACATCATTATGAAATTGCTCTTGGTGCGGTTTTAAAGCTTTTACCTGGTAAGTTTTCTGCAATTCACAGATTACCTCAACCAACTTGTCTTTAGTAGCTAGAGAAATATCATAACTCGTTTTATTTATAATGAATGGAAATTAGCCTTTATTTCCTCTACTAGAAAAAATATAGAGTTTCATAAAAGGTATTTGGTATAATGGGAAAAGTGTATGTGTCAAGATTTGCATGTAAATATCATTACATTCTGCCCTCTCAACAAGTACTAGAGTAAATCTTATTTTAATAAAGAGGATCGAATCTGCTCTTTTTGTCAATATACCAATTACAAAATAAACTTTAAATGGCTCTAGCTCTGTTTCTCAATTTCTATGTTTTTTATAGAGAAAATAGAATCAGGAAAATGTACATAGTTTTTAATTGTTAAGTCATTTGTGATTCTTGTGTGGCTAATTTTAGTAGTTATTTTCATATTATGTAGTTCAAGAAATTTCTTTGCAAATATAGACCACTGTTTTAATCCATTTCACATGAATATAACTATAGATTATAGGTGTTTAGTTGTTTACTTGATTATTTTTATCACATGCGTTGTTGTTTTTCAGTTGAACCTAAAGGAAAAAGAAAAGATCTTCTGAATTCACAAGTAAGTAAGATCTTTTGAATTCACAAGTAAGTACATCTAGATAAATTCTTCATACTTTTCCCTCCTCTCCCTTCTTTTCCTTTCTTTTGTTTCTTTACTATGAGTCACACTTGTTTGCCCTTCATTATTTTGACTATTGATCTCAGCAAAAAATCTCACAGCCATATTTTTCCTCTTGTTATAGTCCATTCACTATCTATGTTCGATCCTATGTTTTACTTGAAAATAAGGTCATTTTCCTACTTGCTCAAACTATCACAATATAGTTTTACCATCATGATACCACTTTTACTTTTCCCTTTGGGCATGCCAAGATTATCTATGGTGAGGGTCAAGTATGTGCTAAAGTATTCTTTGTTTTCAATAATTTGTGTTCTAATTTATCTCAGGCTTAAAGAATGAATGAGGAAAATTAAATGAACAGGGTATACATGTGTAGATAGGATTATGCTTCTTTTGTGGGTGGGGGGGGGGGTTCCTCTCAAAACCTTGTAGACCATTCATTCAAAAATGTTGTTTCCACTTTTAGTTTTAAAACTAATGCATATGTTGAAAATGTTCTTTTGAAAAACGTTTTTTTCCAGGTAAAAAAGTGGATGGAAAAGGCTGAACAGATTAAGTGCTTTTTGGATGTGCAAAATCTCAATACAGAGGACACAAGTGTGGAAGAAGAGGAGTCAGAAAATAATTTTCTTAGTAAGTGGAATGTTATGATTGTTGATCCTGCATGCCCCTCTTTATTTGCAAGAGTATCATTATTTTTCAGGTTTTGTTTCTGTGCATTTTTGTCTTGGGTTTTTAGATTTTTCAATATGAAGAAAGAAAAAATTAGTTGAATCTGTTCAAGGGTACTATTTTATGTAAATAAAAGTCCAATATGATTGAAGCTGTCTTTAAGGATAATATTTGTTTTTTCTCAAAAAAGATTGTTAAGCTCAAATATTTGCTCAAAGAACAGCTGTTATTTTTATTGCATGGAGGGAGCAATCTATTAAAAATGAAAGACATTAAAAAATATTAAAAGACATGGCCCTTTGTTATGTCCCTAATGTTATAAAGATATCAGTAACTTTCTATGTTAATTTACTGCTTTGCATAAATTTTAATCACCATAGATGTAATTTGCATTGTCTATTGCTTTTTTGTTTTACAGTTTGTCTTTCATTCTTATATTTGTGTTCCTGGATGTTAAATGTTATTATGAATATTGCATGCCTTTGAAAATCCCCCTTCGCTCCCTTTTTTGTTTGTTATCGTTTAGATCTACTCTATTAGTATAAGTTTTACGTGATGTTATTGGGAAGAATAATATCAGGCCCAGTGTTCTACTGATTCTATTGAATATCCCAGTTTTATTATATACAAGTTCAGAAATTTAGATAAAACATTATAACATTTGAGCAATGAAGTCATTAAATATCCCCAATCAATATATATTCATGCATGCCCACTGTACACTTAAATTGTTAAATTATGTTGGATTGTATATTTGAATTGAACTTACTCATAATACTTTGCTTTAAAATCTAAAAAAAAAACAAATGAGACTACTACTTTGTATATTCTGTTATTATTTACCTTTGTTGGTCATAGATATTAACTTTTTGTGATATCACTTTTGGTATTTTTTTAAGCAGTCTTCGCAAAGTTTTGTTCATATTAAAAAAAAAAGAAAATAAATATCTCTCCAATCAAGCATATTGCTTTCTATTTCATCTATTTGCATGTTAACCCTGGACCTATATATTCTATAAGCTGATGAGACACGTTTTAATTACCTTTTGTGTCACAAGAAGATTGAATAAGACAAGACAAGTCTTTATTTTCCAACAGGGAAATTTTTCTTGGTCGTACATATATATTTGATTCAATATAACATCAGTTATACATATGTGACTGGGGAAAAAATTAAATAAACATTTTACATTCACATGTAACACAGTTGAAATTATACACCGTCAGACATAGATAATTATTATTGAGAAACACATACCTTTTTACGCATATACAAGAATGCACATACTCCTTCAAACACAAGTCCGCTAACTATAGCAATTTGGTGGAGGCTGGTACAAACAAGTTTTTGTATCCGTCTGTCCTGGCCTTTCTTTATATTAGTCTGTTACTTCTTTGTGATGTTTCATATTCACTACGAAGAGGGTGGCTTATGTCTGATGTTATACATTTTGCTTTATTTATTACTTGTAAAAAAATACATGTCTTTGAAAGGGGTTAGCTCACAGCCAATATTTTGGGAAGCTTTCTTTTTTATGTTATCTACTCTTTAAGAGAAGGGTTTTGATGGGTATCCTCCAAAACATGATATTAAACTTTTGGGTACAGGAGACATACACATTTTTCATATTATTGTAGTCCACATTGAAATACTTTAATTTCCTTAAAAAGTACAGTCGTGGATAAGATTTTTAAATCGGGATTTCAATATGTTTGGTAAAAGAAAGTTTACAATGAAAAGTAAGGCCAAGATGTTTGTATGTGTGAACAACTTTAACTTGTATGTCTTTTATTTTTAGCCTAATTTCGTCTGAAATAAGAAATCATCTCTTTTGTTTTGTTAATGTTCAAATTTTAAAAGCCAATCTCGCACCATGACACAAATTTGTTAATTTCTTCAAAATAAAAATCTTCATTGTTTGTTATTGTTCAGATCAGGCAAGAGTCGTCATCAAATTTAATTAATTGTGTAGTCGTTAGTGTAGGCAGTGAATAAAATAGGTGAAAGCACACAGCATTGCGGTGCCCCCATGTTTGTGATAATAGTTTTTGTTTTATCTAACACCATTTATATTAACATATTATGATCCTATTGTAAGAAAATAATAAATCCAGGCAATGACATTGCCATCAACATTTAAGTCATAGAATTTCTTGATCATAATATGGGGCTGAATAGTTTTAAAAGCAGACGAAAATCAACAAATTGACTTCTAGCAGAATCTCTGGGTGTCTCAAGATGTTTTAGGACAGTATTTGAAAATGTTAACACATCATCTTCAACATTTCTTCTTTCTTTATAATATGCAAACTGAAAAATATTAGGCTGTTCATTTGTAGCTGTTAAGACATGTCTCAATACTAGTTTTTCAAAACATTTACAAACAATAAATGTAAGAGCAACAGGTCTTAGATCGTTCAGTTGTATGACACATGACTTTTTAGGGACAGGAATAATTTCCGAAGTTTTCTACATTGTTGGTATTGTGTGTGTGTTTGCAATGACATATTGAAAACAAGTGTAAATATCAGTGCTAACTGCTTGTAACGCAAATTTAGAATTCTCCCCTTAACCTTGTCGGGACCACAGCTTTTGTTTACATTAACGTTTTTGAAATGACAAGTCGAGTTTCTTACACCCATAATGATTCTCTCTTGACTCAATTATAAACTGCGTGTTCTGTATTAAAATCTTGGCAATCAAAAAAAACCATTAAAATGTGTTCAATTCATCTGCAAATGATCTTTCATCTTGTAATACAAGGGTGTTTTAACAGAGCTGTAGCCAGTCATAGTTTCAAGTTGTTTCACATAATATGTTTCGTATTATTTTCCTTGAACTTAGTTTCAATCTTTACTTTATATTTATCTTTACATTCTGTGGTTTGTAAATTTATCTTTTTGTACAATATCTTTCATTTCATCTTTGTTTTTATTTTTAAAAGCTAACCTCAATACTCTTTGAAATGAAATACCATTAGATTAATTTAAATCCATATAGAAGCAAGGAAAACTTGTGAATTTTAAAGAGCAGGGATTTTTTTTTTGTTGGTAAAATTAATCAGATTTTAGACCATAAAAAGGCAGAAAATCAGCAACAATTTAGATAAGATTCATCAGAAATATCTCCTGCAAAAAGCATACTGACCTCACAGTTTTAGTTTTGATGGTGTGCCCATCATAACTAATTACTGTTACATTGAGACTGATGAAGGCAACTCCTTGGGACTGAAAAAAAAATGATGACTTGAAGCAAAAGCGGATTGACTTTCTAGGGGTAGATTTCACTGTATCAGTATTTCCGTCACTATCAGGTGCCTGAAGTATTCTTTGTAAGAACATAGAGTAGCTTGTGGAGGATAAATATTGTTTCTCCATTTAAATGTATATGCTTTAGAGACTTTTTTTTAAAGAAAAAAAAAGTATAGTTGTCTTTTCTTCTAAAACTGACTTGGAATACATTATTCTGTTGATATACCAATATTTTATTTGATAATTTCTGTTTCTATTTTTTTGTTTTTCAGGTGAATCAAAACAATGTAGCATTCAATGATTGGGACATACAGAGGAACATCTATATACTGCCTTTTCTGGAAAATTTATGTCTGCAATGTTTTTAAACTCCTTTCTTCTATTGGTTGAGTTAAAGTGCACAAAAAATAATTAAACTTGGGTTTTTGAATCACATATTGTACTCTCCTAAAAAGCAATATGTGGAGTTGTAAGAATATTGCACTGAGTGATTTAATTTAACCTTTTGAGCCCTGAGTTCCTGAGTCTAAAATATCTCTCTACCTGGGCTCGTCAACAGGGCTAGGTCGCGGTCTAGGCTCAACTATTTCGTCCTCATTAGATCTAGACAATTCGGCATATGAGACAGACTCTGAAATCTAAATCAAATTCTGAGAATTCGTCAAAATTATGCATCACATATTATGCACTAAACCTAACCTGGACAAAACGATCTGCACTGGGCGCAGCCATTTTCTAAAGTGTGAGGGAAGTAGAAACCCCGTAAATAGGTCTGGGATATCCCTTTTTGTTTTGTTTTTTTAAACCTTCATTTGGAGAGCTTGCCAAGAGGTATCCTTAGACCGGTTCAACAGTCTTATGGTGTGGCTAAAAATAACACCTAAACAGGTATAGCGATCTTACAGGCTCAAAAGATTAAGTTTGTAACAGGACAGTAAAAACATTTTTCAACCAATGTTGTCAAATGCAACTGCAAATGACTTTTGATGGTTTGAAAATTTCATTATTGTTAGTCATGCTGTCAAGTAATACATATTCACAGCAAAATATATGAGAAAGTTGCTTGAGCCTTTGGATTGTAAAACAATAATAGTGAATTGGATACAATTATGATTATTGTAATAGCATATGAAACTTACCTATCAAACCAGATTAGATTATACTTTAAATTCAGAATTCCATCCATTGATTACCCTCTTATAAGCTCTGATATTCTTAAAACTGGTGTAACTCGCAATAATAAAAAAAACAGAATGTAGAAAGAGGACAAATTATATTTGTATTATAGTGGATGGATTTTCTTTGTTTGACTTTAAAGCTAAAAGAAAATGAGAAAAAAGAACATAATAGAAAAGTAAGAAATTTCCTCATATTTGTGCAGCATTTATACTATATTTATTTGCAAACACTAAATGTTATTGTTACATGGTGAATAACGGTAAAATAGACTTTTAGATTTTTCTGCCCATGGCATTTTGCACATTGCAAGAGAAACTTGGGAATATAAAGATAAAAAGATTCTATGGTGTACAACACATGACAGCAATTTTCAAGTAAATTTACTTTCTTAAACTTATTAAAAATATTGATTGTATGAAATATGTTATAAGACATATATATATATAAATATATGAGTCTTTAGAAAATAAGGTTCTTGGACATAAATATTATTTTTCTCTTGCTAAGTAATTTATTACAAATATCTAAGTAAATGTCAATCTTGACTTTAGAAAAATGTAATGTTTCCCTGTTTCTGTTTTGGAAACAATACACTGCTCCCTCTATCCGCTGATTTCTATGATCTGCTGTGTTGCATAAACTGTTATGAGAATGAGTATGAAAACTGTTGATATCAACAGCTTTTCTCATTTCTCTATAACTATATCTTATTGTTTTCATATGTCTAAAGTCAACCAATCAATATGTATGACTAAAAAACATATTTGTAATTGACTTGTAGATCCCATTTAATTGCTAGGGGACATGAGCCCAGTCACTGTAAGTGAATAAGCTAGGAGTAGCCTATACCTAACCTATTTTGACAATATTTAAGTATTTATTTTTAAGCCTTGGATCTGACAGCCGAAAATGATGCCTTTGTTGTGATACTACAACTACAAAATTTTCAGGCCATGTACCAAATCCTATTTCTTAAAAAGCTATTGTAGCATTGGTGTGGGTTGTGAATTATATTTTATATATCAGATTCATTACTTTATTTTTCATTAATTAAAACATGTCCATCTAATGGGCTGGTGTTAAGACTAAAGTCTGACCATTAAGCTGCTGCCACACAACAAAGGTAAGTAGATATTATCAGGACATTTGCCTCAGCTGGTTACATCATACTGACATCGACTCAACGAGAAGAGAGAACAGGATTCAAATTCTCAACGTTACAGATTGAGCTACTTACTTTCCTAGTCCACAGTCATAAGTTTGAAACTGCTTATAATTCCTCTTTCAGTATTGAGATTACTGAGTAAGATTATCAATCATAGTTTCTAGGGTATGGTTATAATGTAACTCCATAAATATCTCTGAATTGAAATTCTTGTTTTTTTCCTATCAATGCTACCAAATAATGTATGTAATATTTATGTTGACCAACGTCTTTCAAATGGATGAGTCTTGTCATCATCAATTTTCCTTTTAAATGTGAAAGTTGTTTTTTTAGTTTTTTTTTCTCATATTTTATGTGTTTTAAATTGCTTATTTGTTAGTCAAAACTTTTAATAAACATATATTCTTTTACATCTCCTTCTTTGCTGATAAATCACAGATATTTGTGTGCTTGTGTGCATCAGTTATCTCTTCAGCTTAGGACTGTTTAGGTGAAATTGTTTTAGTTAAAGTATGAACCTATTTTACATACTCTATGTACATGTACTAATACCATTACACTTACAGCATAATTAAAAAAATATATAATGTTTGTGTAAACTTCCATTCATTTGATACTCATATGCATTCATAGCAATCGGCTTAGGAAATGGTTCTTTTTTTTATACTCTAGCTATAGAGAAATCAATTGAACAAAGAATTAATGGACGTTTCTATGTAATGTCACTTTTTCAACGTTTGGTTGAGTTAGTTGTTAATGGCTTGCTAGTTTGGTTGCTCTTCGCATCCTAGTCATCAGATTGGGATGCCTCATCAATCTCTGGTGTGTAATCTTCAATGATCACGGATTGTTTGAATAGTGTTTTGTTGGATATATCAGTAGGATACTTGATGTTGAGGACTTTCCGTAGAATAATAAAAAATTAAATAAGTGCTGATAAACGTTTTTGTTTTGTTTTTTAGAGCGCAACTGGCCAAATTATATGGAGAGAGTTTTATACCTCAAACACAGCTTGCTAATTTTATGATGGTTCCAGGTTGTGTGTTGAAGATCAAAGTGGACATTGCATGAGATGCACACAAGTATTAGGTTTATTTCTCATACTCTCAATAGCCTTGTGTAAGTCATATAAAACTTCTCAGTTATGATATTATCTCAGCTAAAAATAGATTAACGTGGTAGCTTGCAAAAGATCTGGGAAATGCATTTTTCCATAATTTTGTTGTTGTTTTATTTGCTCTTAAGTTGCAGTAATTGTTATTTACCATTGATAAAAAAAACTAACAGATATATCCACTCATAGGTTCTATGTATTCTGTAGCATGTATTCTTATATATAAAATGTATCTTTAATTCAGCTTAATCCTTTAAATGTCCAAATTATTGTTTCATAATCATTACAATAAACTTTTTTCTCAGTGCATATCTTAATTTGATTAGTAAGCAAGAAAACATTCATTGAAATTTGCTACTGTTTCCACTTAGTGATAGAATATCCTAATTATGTCATGAAGACTATGGTGCTACACATGCTCGGTTATTGCATTATCAGCTATGGATGTACATATTTTAGGATGCTAGAAACATGTTTTCTACCAACTGTGCCCAAAATATTTTTATTATAACAATGTTGAATTTCTGTGCTTTTAAATTCGCGTAATTTTTGTTTTCAGAGTACTCATAAGTATCTCTCTAGGTTTGAATATATGAACAAATTTGATAATAGTTTTATTTGTTAAATAATAATATTAATTGTATTTTAATACATTAATTTACCCAGGGAATAGTATTCAGGTCCTACACATGCATAACTTGTTTGTCTGTTGTTGTTTTTTTTGTATATTTTACTTGGTAATGCAAAGTGGTTCAAAATATTTCAAATTATTATTATTATGGAATATTATGATATAACTTTTTTGTCTTGGTTTTGGAAAATGGTGAGTTGTTTTTTTTTACATGTTAATAATTGCAAAATGTCTCAACTTGCATTTTTTTTTGGTACTGAAGCTAGTTATCAACGGACAGCAGTGCATTCTCTTCAGAAACTAAAGAACACTAGGTTGATAGGATTGATACTGTGCAAAATTCCTGTACAGTACCTGCACAAGAATCTCAGATTGCATTGAGATTGCGTCTTTTATTGTTGTTGTTTTATTAATTGCATTACATGTATAAACTTCATCAGACTTTTTTCTTAGTAGAAGGTTTTTGAAAGCTTAATTAATGCACCAACAGCAAACTCTCTCGTTCATCTTGTTTCTTTGTTTTTGTTTCATTCTGTTGTTGTTGTTTTTTTTTACATGAATTCTTACAAAGAGTTTATTTCAAGGAATTTTTATTGAATAATAAGAGTTAATGTAAATCGGATCATCTATTTGTCAAGAAATGTGGGTGTGTTTTATCCTGCATGTTAAATGTGAGATTCATAACATTCAAGGTTTCTCTATTTAAAATTAAATGCTATGTTCTTTTATAGAAGAAAATCTTGCAAACTTAGATGTTTGTTACCAGCATGTATTTAAAACGAACTGAGGTTATTTGGGGTTTTTATCATTTGTGATAATGAAAGTATTTCTTATGGGTTGATTTTAAAAAGGTGTTTATTATTCAAAATTACATATTATGTGTCATATTTAAATTTGTGATTTTTAACAGATGACATGTGTACATGTATAAACGTTTTTAACCAAATAAATAAAAGATATGCCCTTCTTTGTGTCTTTCTGGATGCTTCACAGTGATAACGAATTCATCGTGTTTAACATTCATTAACAGTAAATCACATAACTTAGTCCAGTTTTCATATGCCACAAATTTACAGTCCTGGAGTTCGAGCATCTATAAATGTTGCATTTATAAATCTAACACCATTTGTAGCTTTTAATTTAAACACTAACATTATTTTTGCATTTTCTATTTCTTTTCCTCAAAGAATCCTTTAACTACGGGCACTAAATTATGTAAACTGGGCCCAAGCTTTGGCCTTGAGGAAAAAAATAAACCCACTTCAAAATTGTTAAAATGTTGCTTTAATCAATAAAGCTTTTAATACAACACCCTAAAAGACCTTAACACTGTATGCTTTTATTATACATGTCTTTCTTTCTTTTTCTCTCTCTCTCTCTCTCTCTCTCTCTCTCTCTCTCTCTCTCTCTCTCTCTCTCTCTCTCTCTTTTCTCTGTTTTTATATCTTTCTCATCCTCTATTTTCCTATTATCTCTTCCTCTCATAGTTGCAACTTGTTTCTCTCATATTTGTCAAATCCTACAATTGTGATCCAACTCTAAAACATATAAACAATACACTTTACATTTTGAAATAGTTTAAACGCAGTCTAGGAATGGCTCTGTGTGTGTGTGTGTGTGTGTGCGTGTTTACAATACCTTTTTGGGTGCATTTATTTACCCGATACCACTATTATTAAGTATTAATAAATGTAAATAATAATCTGGAATTTAGTTGACATTTCAGAGTTAATATGAAGTAAAGCTTCAGCCCAATAAGGAAAAAGTGCCAGTAGCTCCGTCGGTTAAAATTGGTGACAAATCTCAGCTGATGCTCTGTTAAAGTTTTCTCAGGGAAAACTAAGGAACGTTAAACTGGTCAGGGGTTACATTTTTTATTGCAATATGTATTGGTTAAAAAAACAACACTAGGTATACTCAAAGTAATAACATTTTACAATACTTTCCTAAAATTCTTAACTGTGAAAATGGTCTTAGGATACATCTTTGTACTCTCCATTGTTACACGGTATTCCTATCCTGCCATAAGGATTTTGTTGCATTTTTATAATACAGATCTCTCTCTCTCTCTCTCTCTCTTCTCTCTTTCTCTCCTTCCTTTCTCTCTCTCTCTCACACACACACACATACACACACACACATTCTAGGTTCCCCTATGTGACCTATACGGTATGTATTTATATTGTCTATGTATGGAGCAAGGAATGCGCATTAACATTAAACAATGCAGAGGCAATGTGTTTATTCCTTGCTCTTATTCTCTGTATAAGATGGAACAAAACTGGACACCCATCTTCTATCTAAACAGTTTGGACTTGTGTATTGTTTACTATAATCTTCCGAATGCGTAAGAGATCATTATTTTTAGCTACACGACTTTTCAAACATGATTTTCACAAGACCGAAGTTGTTGTCTTTTTCCCCTTGTAAAATAGGAAGAAAATATTAAAATGCAGGTTATCTAGTATTGAAATGTGTGCATTTCATTGGCGCTGGTGTGTAAAGCCTTTTTTGAACATCCGATATACGATATTTTTATTAACATCGTGTGATTTAAAAGGCTTGTTTAGTAAAACTCCAACAAAAAAGAACAGGTCCTGCCAATAAAAAGATATTGTTGTCAGTTAAGCTTACTTCTTAATTTCAGTTGATACACAGCGTACACACATTTAGAACTGTTCTTACAAAATTGACAGACCAAAAGAAAATGCCTTTCTCGTTTTAGCCAATTCGCTTTGAGTGTTCTTTATAAACGTAGCCTACTTTCCTCTACTTCCATGATATGACACGCGCGGCGATTAGACATACACACTCAGCGGTACCAATGCAGACATTAGAGTATAGTTATAGCCTGTTGTATTGATAAGAACTCCACATAAAATTAACCTCAAAATTAATAAAAGCAAGAAAATAAGACGGGGAATCAATTATTGTCCGTGCGCGGCCGTCTTTCTCATCCGTTGTTTTCTCTTTCTCTCTTCCCGTCTCTGGCGCCTCCTCTTCCGGTTGGCCTTCCTCCAGCTTTTGAGGGCCTGGTTCCGGCGCTTCCGCCGCCTGAGACGTCGTCTGGTGCGAGCTAGGGGATGTTGGTAGGGCCCAAAGGTTAAATCAATAAAACCATGGAATTAGGTGGAGATTGGTGAGGAGCGAAACAAAAAGCTCACTAATTTAAAAATAAATCTGCAAACGTATATCGGAGGATTGGAGCTGAGAGTCAAAATGGGGTAGATGGCTTTAACATTTCAGCTTTTTCTGATTGTTAAATTAATACATGCATACATCTTGTGATCAGTAAAATTAATAAATGTCCTAAAATGGCACCAGGAATGGGGCGGCTTGGAGATCTATAGAAGGAGAAAACTTGCTAATAGCACGATACGCTTTTAAAGTTTAGTGAGTTAAGTAAACATACATACTTTATCGGCTACCTAGGAGCCAAAAACAAAACTTCACATAGGCCTATTTATGTGTTAAAACCAATAATCGACGTTGACTTTTGTATCGAAAACTTCTAGAGCTGAGGCAGTGAGAGTCGTGATGAGACAGGTGGCAATGATATACATCATACATTCGAACTATTATTATTAATCCATGTCATATAGAGACATGCGTATGCGACTGTGCTAATATACCCGGTTGACTTGAGTGGCACCTTAAAATTAATGTCTTTATTTTAAAACGACGAGCCACTCAGTAGCCGTATGGCCGTGTAATAGCCAGACTCGTATACTCGTTATACACACTGTATCCCTTTTACCTTTTTTCGTATCAGTTGATGAATCTGCAGATGAATGCTCGGACTTTTTCAAGCCATCTCTTTTCCGAAAGCACATCTCTTCCGTGTTTGCTTTTACCGCTGTGCAGTCATAGTCTTCGCTGCCATCGCACTTGCAGTGTCGAAGTTTGTTCGCCTGATGCTGGCGAGACAGTATTCTAAGGCTGTTCTTGCACTTGGCCGAGCATCGTATTCCCTTAAAAAGTCTGGAACAATGGTCATAATAGTATTTTAACGCGGCCAAACAAGACGTATCGGCCTCACAGATACGACGTGCTAAGTTACACGTGATAGGTGGTGCATCGTCTTTCAAAACGTGCATCGAGTCAAGAACTTCACTCTGACAGATCTGGACTTTCTTCTTTCGCTCACCACACGACTTGTCCTTACCACAGTCGCAGTTGATGAACGCGTGGCCGGTATTATCTTCGGTGGACAGAAGAGACACCAGGGCATGCTTGCAGTTAACAGGGCAGGCAGTAATGTGCTCACCGTTTCCAACGATTAAGAACTGCAGTGAATGAAAAAGTTGTGGAGTGCCATTTGACAACCGCTTCTCGCGTGACACTGCAATTGGGCCACTTGACAGCTCTGCAGCGAAGTGCCATTTTGCGTGCTCGCTGACTCCGTCATTTCTGACAGCCCTAATGATGGTAAAGCAATAATCGCCACGGTGACTTTCAACAAAACCAGCAGCAACATGGAAACTCTCATTGTTGGAAATAATGCATGCGATCTATTCTTGAAAACATTGTTGTTCCATTGCTGAAAAATGGTAATGATTTTTGCTCCACTCTACCGTCAGATTATGTATGATTTACTCGATTTTGTCGTTTTTTTGCAATCACTTGAAGGTTCTGTATCTGGAAATTAAAAGATCGTGGGTATATTAAGAAGAAGGTATTATTTCTACAAGTAGAAAAATAGTATTATCAGCTTTTCAAACATTTTGTAACACAATAGCAAACAAGATGAACAATGACATACTAAATAACTGAAAATTAAACCATACTATATTTTATAGAACATCGAAGAGAGGAAACAAAAATACGTTGGGCACTGAAAGAGGCACAATAGTTTTACAAAAACACACTCTCGAAGCAACCCAGAAACAAAGAGAAGAGGGCACCCCAGCAAGAAGATGGGTGAATCTCATCAGCGAATGACTACAAATAATGCCCACCCAGGCAGGAAGGGTAACCCAGGACATGGGGCTTTTTAAACGGACTGTGGGAAAGGCTACGTCTGACACAATGGACAAGCTAACATGATGATGATGATGATGATGATGATGATGATGATGATGATGATGATGATGATGATGATGATGATGATGATGATGATGATGATGATGATGATGATGATGATGATGATGATGATGATGATGATGATG
>RQTK01001061.1:49210-71458 GCA_003991915.1 Elysia chlorotica
GATGATGATGATGATGATGATGATGATGATGATGATGATGATGATGATGATGATGATGATGATGATGATGATGATGATGAAGATGATGGTTATGATAACGATAAACAATTTCAAATACGCTCACGTATCATGAAGTACACTGTATGATAATCAGTAGTTATATTGGGCTGAGCGAATAATTTTATGCAAAGAGCTCTGGTCAAGCTTTCTCTTACTACCATTTGTGTGTTGTTGGTTTGGTCGAGTCGGGTGATTCTTTAATAAGTTTCAAGTTTTGTTTTTTCCTTTTTTTTCTTTTTCTTTTTAAGATTTTGTACGGCAACTTTCCAAGCCGTTGATACTAACAGGGATAATATTGATTATCACCAAACATAATACTTATTGTATATCTTTATTTTGTTATGCATCTGCCAACCTAGTCGACTCTTTGCGCCAACATGTATATTTATCTACTTATTTTTTTTATTTTATTTTTAGAATCCATCTTACTGTGTGTGTCATGTGGTGTGAAGAAGATCATAATTGCAAAGGAAAAAGTCTTTTTTTTTCACAGAAAGTGGAAAACACTACTAAAACTCGTGGCTTTTTTATGACAAAGAGTTTGAATAGGTAGAAACCTATCTGCCTAGGTAGAAAAGTATCTGCCTACCTGAGTGTAAAAATCAAAATGGAATCTCCATGCGACAAAGTTTTTAAACGTTAAATGCGACTCTTTCATTGAAAAATAAAAAAACACTAAATTTATTTTGATTTGGAGGGAAGAAAAAACAAGACAAACGCTTTTTGTATGGTCTGGGTTGGTCCAGTTTTGTTTGCTAAGTATAACAAAACTTGTACGTATCCAAACAGCATTTCGTCGATACTGAAAGTTAGATACGTTTCTGTGTACAACCTTGAAAACAACGAATACTAAATATTTGAAATCTGTTGTTTCTGTAAAATATTTCATCGCCAGAAGTCTGTGTATGTATTACAATTTAACATTATTAAATATTATTATTATTATTATTATTATTATTATTATTATTATTATTATTATTAATGAATTAATTAATCAATTTTTAAATTACTATGATCACGTGTATTTATTATAATATGTCGATACTTGTAACTATGTATTTACCTTATACGTGCAATATAGTCGATGTAAGGACCCATCTATTATGTTAAAGACCTCTGATTTGTATATTGAAACCATCAAATAAATAATATGTCTATACGCAACAAATAAAATTAAACCTTTTAATGTTACTCGATTAGTAAATTGGAAAGCATAATTATAATAAAGAGTTAATGCATGAAATACATAATTATTTGATACCAACCTTTACAAATAAAAAAAAGAATAAATAAATATTTAAACAAGCCAAGACCAAGATGGAAAATCTCACGAAGTGGGATTTAGCGGAATATACAAGAGCTACTTACTTTCTACACTCCATGAAACATGATGGAGTTTTTCTTGGTTAACAGAATCTCAGCAATCCACAGAAAATATTGATTACTTTGGTTCCATCGTACCAGTCCGCACTGCCTCGAAACGAGCGCCGACGGTGGTACAGTGCACACTTCTTCACTATTCAGTCGCACTTTCAGTGCCGTACCAGCCGTCATAAAATCACAGCGCCAAGCCTGCAACCCGGTACTTCATTCTTCGCCTCACCCAGCTACAGTTGAGGCTTGACTGTGGGTAAAATGGGTATGGTACTCTTTTGCCTGCTGCGTGAGGCACACTGTGAGACTGATTAAAGCCGCCACACGCAGAAATTCTAAGCTCGGTCGTCGTTTCAATTACAGGTAATAAGACAACAGTGTTATAAAGTTTTGTCCCACTGCTCCTACCACGAATAAATGACTCATCTCTCTCAGTTCGGTGGGTGCTTTGAAAACAGGAAGTAAAAAACAACAACAAAACGAACAGTCCACTGCTCAAACATAAAAACAACGCGACAAATCTTTGTTTGTTTGTTTTGGGGTTGTTGTTTTTTGTTGGTTTTTTTTTGTTTTTTTTTTTTTTCTTTTTTTTTTTTTTTTTGGGGGGGGGGGGGGGGGGGAGCACCGGAAACTCAGTCGGCTAGTGCACTAAACTGTCTAGCAGGATGTTTTTAAGTTCGAATCATCGAATGTCAAATGGTGCACCTGTCTTCGTAAATGATTGTTCAGGGAACGTATGGGTCTATAAGGGTCTATGACTAATTGGATATGGAGAAGGGGATAGGTCCTTGATCTAAGACTTTCAGTTTTACCTTCATTGTTTTCACCCGCTGAGTCTACTTCTTGGGTAGTTTTTTTCGATCATCGTTTGAAATGATGAAAACAACAACAACAACATCAACAACAACAACAACAACAACAACAAAACACATAAACAAAGGCACAATACACAGGCCCAACCTAAAACAAATAAATTCAGACCACAGAGGCTTCAATTCTCGACAGTCACCCTACCCCTGTAATAACGTGGACGTCTTTTCAAGCATGCATTGAATTACGATACAAATTTGAAAAGAGCGGCGATTCGTTATGCCCAGATAATTATACTGTCTCGTGAACGACTCTCTCTCTCTCTCTCTCTCTCTCTCTCTCTCTCTCTCTCTCTCTCTCTCTCTCTCTCTCTCTCTCTCTCTCTCTTTTTCTCTGTCTCTCTTTAAAGCTGTGTGTGTGTGCGTCTCAATTAGCCTTTCTCCTCTCCATTCCCCTGTTTCTCTTTATGCCTCTCTCGGTACTTAATTATGTTTATCAATGGTTCACCATTGTTCTGATTCTATCCAATTATCTGTCGAAAAGATTTGTAAAGGATAAATTGAGGGGGAAATAACTGCAGTGATGAATTATTTCATAATACTAATAGTGTTAAGAACTTTTAAAAGAAATAAATTTCAAACCACTACACATTTTTTTAAACCATCACATCCATTAAATTGCAGTTATCATAAACATACATTGATATGTATGAATACAAGAACAATGGCTTAAAATGAAAGTCGCAGATCAAACATTTGCAGGTAGCAAAACAAAACAAAACAAACAAATAATCAAACAAAAAACAAAACAAAGACAAAAAAAATCTACCAAAAAGTGCGTATTTATGTCTTCTAAGACTTAGTGTCTTACAGAAAGTAATATATCTACCTTCGCTGAATTATACGTGTACAATGAATAAGTATCCACGAACGAATTTTCCAGTCAATGAACATTCAACCGACTCTGAGTTGTTTTATTGTGAAAGTTATGGTATCCAAGCCATGCGGTACCAGGAGCGGAGAGTAACCAAAACGATGAGGGGGACTATTACTACTAGTACTGCGTGTATTATAGCGGCGGCCGGCGAGGTACCTTAGGTCGCAAGCTAAGCTACCAACCTTACTTGAAAGAATCGTATTATATTATGCATGTGTGTTTTGTTAAACGTCTTTTCCTCGGCTATCACAGTATCAGTGTAGACTTTAATGGCTGGTAAGGTTGTCATCTCTGGGCAAGTCTACCCATAGTGTATTAAAGCTTTAGTGATTTAGCGCCCCGGGGGTAACGATAAAATTATTTGAAATTACTGCTAAGTATATACCCCAACATCATAAGGCCTGCGTCTGATAACGGCAGACATTTTTTATGTTAACGATTTAAAGTGTATCGTGTATCGTTTAAATCAAATAAATTTAGTCATCGCGTACCTTGGCGGCTCAAGTGTCTCGGGTGTGTAGTAGGTCAGGCAATAAAAAATGGTGTTTTTTTTTTCTTTCCTCCTTCGCATTCCAACATTTTTAATTTGCTTTTCTTTACGGTTTCACCTAGGCCTACCTGTTGGTGATTATGAATCATAATGGTTGTATGTAGTGGAACGCGTATTAAATAGGTGAGACTAAAAAATTGTCAGTTGAACGTTAAAGTGTTTGTGCTTACCACTTCAAACCTTTCCGGTGATGGGAAGAAGGTAGGAGCAACGGGGTTCCTGTAAATCATCAAGGGGAAGGGGTTAATGCGAGTATTCATGCGATATTTTTTAAAGGATCGTAACTCTCTTGGCGACATATTAGGCACAGTAGAAGCATGTAGATTCTCGATGAGTTTAGGGCAGGTGATTTACAGGCCCCAATGTTCCAACTGCATAGAAGAGTGGCAACTGCTCATGTTTTTCATATTACATGCAGTAAAAGTATTAAAATTTACCTATAAAAATGACCTCAGAGGTCCCTTTAATTGTATGATGATACAACACAAGGGCCATGTGTACGCCGAAACTCTCTCCCTTGTCTCAAGAAAAGACATGTACGGCGACGGGACCCCAGAGCTGAGTACCTGGACTTGATAGGTCACAATATACACAATACATTGTATATACTTTGCCCATTCTAGAGGGATGCGCACCGACCCAACAAGTATGGGGGGAAAAACCCGACAACCAGAGTCGGGCTCGAACAACGGCCCTCATGCGTCGGACGCCGATGCCTTAACAGGGCTACCCTCTCTCCTGTGCAAGCTGAAAGATTAATACGCTAATAGATGTACAATAAACATGTACAACACTTCGCTACTGCATCGTTAGACATATAAAGATAAACTGTCAATTGCTTAAAACCCAAACCAACTAGATCTAGCCATCGACGAGTAAAATCATAACCAAAAGAGTACACGTATTTAAAAAATGCGCACAAAAAATCCATTTTTTTGTTTGTTTGCAAAATGTTGACAACTAAGATAACTTTGAGTGCGTGTAAAATAATTGTTTGCGCTCTTACTCACATGCAGATAGTAAACAATTACAACAACAAAAAAATTAACAACACATGGGTGTATAGTTTTGTTTTAAAGATATAATCGTGGACAGTCGTTGAATTGCGTGCCGTTGTGTTTTGTAAGTTATGACAGCACATGTAAATGTATTTGTTGACTGGGGACGTGGTAGCCCTGGGGTAAGAACATCAGCTTCCGACGCAGGAGGTCCGTGTTTCGAGCCCTGGCGATTTCGCCCCCTGCTGGTTGGGTCGGTGTCAGATTAATGTGACTGGCTAAAACAGGAGTCCACAATATTATAGCCTTTTTTGTGCCGACGTTGGACGTCAAACAAACTCAACTAGTACCTTTTTAATTTTTTATTAGAGATAGAGAGAGGGGGGGGGGATACATTAGTGTATGAAGACCAATAAAAGTAAAGCTCATGATGCTTTCCAGCAACTAAATCTAGTTTCGACTCCATGAAAACATGGTAGCCATTGGCCTTTTTTCACTCTTACTTAGCTTGTACAGTGGATTCTGTAGAATATAAATACATGTCGGCCCTACTATAGCTTATTACGACTCTAACCTAAGGTAAAAATGCTGTTTTTCGTCTTTTTTCTGTACGTAAATTTTAATACAAGTACAATGTACTTTAAGACATGACTATTTAATTTTCTCTCGGTTGTCGACTAAAAAAAGGCCACTAAGCACAACGTAGTTTTTCCGAAGAAGGGTATGTGGAAACGGAGGTACCAGTAGTGCTCGCTAGTCCAAGGCACTACATTTTACTTACATACAGCACTTACTGAACTACTGGCGCAAAAAAAAAATTCACTGTTGCCAGTACAATTTCCAAAGAGTCACAGAAGCTAGCCAGTCCGTGAAGGCATTTTCCTAAGCAGATGCATATTCGTATTATAAGCTAGCAACTAACTGCAGCCATTCTTATCTTATCAGCACCCCTGGACTGTCCTTGAGCAGTGTATCCATAAATTAACTACATACTTTAAGGGTCCTCTCATGGCTGAATCATTTCCCTTTACTTCTAATGGTATTGACTATTATACTCTTCGGGAATCCTAAGGCTAAAGACTAAAAAGAGTAGAACATAATTATGATTAAAAGGATTACAAACATGCCCTAACATGTACATATTACAGGTTTTTAATTTAAAAAATCTCCATCATGAGTCTCGGAATAATTATTGTATTATCAAACAGCCGTGTAACACTTGTTTGTGTGTAATTTTTATCGTGAATTGAAGTAAATAAACATAAATTGGGTTGAATTACAGTACGATGAAATCTTCACAATCTGATTTTAGTATGTCACATGTACTTTTTATTGTGGTGCCTAGTACGTAGTAATTAAATTAGTAGGACTAGGAGCTTTTTGATAGTCATTCAATAGTTGAACACCCACACTATATTTAGTTTTCCTTTTCTTAAACTGCCCTCATGTAGATAATTCACGAATTGTGAATTGCAAGTTAGCAACACATATATCAAACCATGTATCCTTTTGAGGTCACCGCCTAGTACTAGTAGTATTTCATGCTACAATGTACAATATATTAAGGAATGTTATTGTTACATGTAAATTTGTACAGCAAGCATCTGCTCTCACTATTGCTAATGCTATACGTAAAATATAAGTCTGTCCACCACGGCATCGTTGCAATTATTGTTCTGCTACCCACACTGATCAATCCTTCCAAAAGCATGTTTTTGACAGTTAATCATTCTTTTTCTTCAGAACTTTGTGCCTAATGAGAAGTAAAAACTAGAGCGCCCATCACATTCTTAACCACTCCTAAGCCAGTTTCCTATGCTAAGAACTTAGACCATAGTTGTTGCAGCAGCGCGAGATAGGCATTGATGTCAAACCGCTGCCGTCTTGAATACATATGGAGGGTAGAGATCATTGAGTGGCAAGATGAGTCTGTGCGTGGGGTAGAGATCATTGAGTGGCAAGATGAGTGTGCGTGGAACAATATGCTGGTTTTATTCCAAAGTGGTGCAATCATTTTCACTCTAAAGCAGGTTACCCTACTTCAACTGAGTACTTTTATCCACTGGTGAGCACTACCTAGTAAAACTATAGCTTCAACTCACTTCTTACAATCGTTGAATTTAACAGGTGAAGACAGGTGAACAAGATGGATGTGCGTGAATTTTTCAGTTGATCATGGCAATTTCAGACTTTCAAATTACATACATGAAGTATTCTTTTGACAGATAAAAAAAATGCTCTGCTGGATTCTATTAAATGCACATGTATTTTGCCATCTCTTTTCATCGTTCACAAAAGGCAGCTGTTGCCTAGTCTGGACAAATTACTCCAAGCATTCCTCAAATATTCCTTTTGACTATAAACCCACAGAAATCACACAACATACATGATACAGACAAGGGTACAAGACATGACAAACAAGAGTTAACAACATATTCTAACTCTGTTAGTGTTACAAATTCATGTAAAATCCTTTGCAGTGGAATTGCAGAAATCTTTTCTACAACACAAGACAATATCATTATCTTCCTAAACAACATTGATGAAAATAAAATAAAAAAATTAACAAAACAAAAACAAATCATGTCTATATTCGTTTATTTGCAGTAAAATACTGTCAACAGTATGAGCCTTAACCCAAAAAAAATAATTGCAAATACAAGTTTTATAAATCAGTTTGGACAACCCATCAATCGTAATCAGATTGACATATGATAGACTGGTCCATTTGTCTAGGCTTGCATATTTTATTGTTTGATTCTAAAATTAGCCACTCTTGCTCTAAGAACCAAAACGGGATATTGCTTCTACACATTTACGTTTTCCATAAAAGAATACACCTTAGGTCTAGAAAAGTGTGTTAAATATACAAGTACAAGAGAAGTAGATGTGAACATTTTAGACTTTGCATATTCCGACATTATCAGGAGAAAAAAAATAATTGCTTCTGCTCGACAGTGATTAAAAAAAGCAACATTTTGGCAACAATCATTCTGCACAATTTTTGTTCGTTAAAAGGCTACTACTTAATTTTGACGATTCTGCTAATCCTCAGTAAATACAATGACATTTTCAAAACTGGTGACTCTAAATTGCATTACCAAATGAAATTAAGTAAACTTTAAATTATTAATATTTAAGGCTTTAGAAGAAACCACAAATTATCATTTTATTTAGGGCACACATAGGACAAAAGAGAATATTTGAATGTATTGACAAATATTCCTTTGCACTTGCCAAATGCAAACGATAAAACGGAAGAAAAATAAATTCTAATAGCATATTAAAGAATCTTCATGCACATGGGATTACCATCAAGTTCAGATAAGTCAGTAGAAAAGTACTCTGCAGTCACTGTTGGAACGAATAAAGGGGAGGAAAAATTCAAGCTCTACTAATTTTCTCTCATAAATTAATAATTACACATTCATAAACAAATTTCATATGTTAGGGATCAAAATAAATAACATTACACAACAAAAACAAAGTAGCACATACACTACTTTTAATTTTTTTTAATTGAAAATAATATAAGAAGTAACGATCTGTTGAAAAAATCAAATCACTGAGGGTTTTACCATTAAAAGAAAAGACTATTTTAGGTTCATAATGACCACATGAAGATGCTGAAATTATTGCACAAGTCAATAAAACTACCTAGAGCATTCCAAACTTATGCATTCAAAGATTCTGCATGCAGTTAGAGAAGCATAAAACAAGCAAAATATCAAATAATCAATGTTCAAGATTAAAATTAATTGAGTAACTTTATATTTCCTGATGAAAAGAAACAATGTAGCTAAAAGATAAATTTAATTAAAAGTTTCTGCACATATATATGAGTAATAATAACTCCTTTTTAAAAGTATATCAATGGTTCAATTTTATAACCAAAACATGCCCAATAAGACCCATCTGGATCACTATTTTTAAGTCCTAACATACCCAAAACCTCTTTTAGCAAGTTTGCATGACAGTGCTTATAAATTATGCATAAAAAATTAGTCCAGAAAAATCGTACAGTTTCAAAAAAGGCGAACAGAGTGTTCAGTGTGCCTTGGTTTTAAGACAATGTGAATAATTTGTATACAAGTTCTTCCAAACGAAGTATGGAAAAAATATTTCAGCTTAGAACAGCTGGACCAACCCCCAAAAGAAGATAATCTGAAACAGGCACACTAGAAAAGCATTAAAAAATCATATTGACAAAATCACTAAGTCCTACTTCAAAGCATTTATATGAAATCCTCATCACCATCATCTTCATAATAGGCACCAGCGTCATCAGCTAATCCCAAATCATCTGCTTTGCCTATCTTAATATTGATCTTGCCACTCTTCTTTTTCTTTTGACTCTTGGCTTGTTCCTGCGAAGAAGAAAAAAAAAGAGAAAATAAAAAAAGGACTAACACAATTTACAAACAGCTGTTATATGAATCACACAGCCAATGTACAAGTTATTCCATATTTTGATTTAATACCATACAATTCAAGTTATTTAATCAAAACATATTTCCCATGCACATTAAAAATTTTAAGAGAAAACACTTCAAAAGGTCTCTAAAAGATAACAAAACATTAGAATTGTGTTAGTCTGCATTAGATACCAGGAATGATTGACTAATGACTAAAAAATATAGCATAAGTATTCAGCTTAATAACCTTGAATATAGAAATATTATGTTGATAAATTTAGGATTTATTAAGTTTGTCCTACACCTGAGAGGCTCTGGAATTTCACCCAAGGCAAATAAAAATTGATGCAGAAAACTTTGACTTGATCAATAGATTCATTTTGTCTAGTAAATCCTCAACAAAAATTAAGTAACAGCCTATACTTATGGTTGCGAAGCATTCTGCTTTTCACATAGGCTGTGTCCTGAGAAAAAAACTTTCTTTTCCACCGCTCATAAAAGGTGGAAAACCTACGTTCTTTTACACTGTTTAAATAGTTCATCAAGACAAATTCTGTAGGAACTGTAATTTTCCAATGCCCACTATGCAAATTTACCTGGATACAAAATCCCCCCGCCCCCCCCTTACTTTCCTTACTCAATGCTGCACTGAAATGGACATAACCAAATAATAGATTAGCTTGAAAATTTTCAAGTATACCTTCCTTTGTCGCTCTTTTTCATGGTATAAGCTATTCAGTGCTATACCAATCTTTTTTATGTCATCAGCAGGTACTTTAAAAAGAAGAAAAAAGAAGTTAGAAGTTAAATGAGCTAAGAGTAAAACATTTCATGAATGGATCTTTAAAAGTAACATATAAAAATGGGAGTTCACAATTCCCAACATTTATAACCATGAAGCACTGTTTGATATTAGAAAATTTCCATTCAATGTGGGTTTTCTTTTACAATAAGATCGCAGAATTTTTTTTAAAGAAATGCTTTATTTTAGAAATGATGCTTGCAAATAAAGACCTAAAATTAAAACTTGAAAAAATTACTTACATGTTAATGATATTTCATGGATAAGTTTTGCAGCAAAAGCTGGATAAAGTTTCCCACCCTGTTGACAAAAATAATGTTTTGTTAAACAAAAATTTGGAACAGTATAACTTTAAAAGATGTGGAAAAAAAAAAGTTCATTGCAGAAATGTGCATTAACTTTAGCCATTGCCTGGCATCCGCAGCAACAAGGAGCCTGAACAACATTCTTAAGTTAAAAAAAACCCTCAAAACCTGTTAAGGTCTGTCTAACAAAATTACATCAACAGGGATCACAGTGAAAATTGTTCCAACCCCTTAACTTTGCTGTATAACTTTCACAGAGTTATGACAGCTAATCAATCTGTCATGCTTGTAAACCCAGACCATTGCCCAAATAAGCATTTTTGAAGCAGTAAACAGAAATAAAGAAGCATGCCAAGAGAAATTTTATTTTATCCACCTATTCATTTTTTAGTAAACCTAACGTTTTCACCCATTGTTTTATTATACAATACCAAGGTTGTTAGATTTTAGCTTCACCACACATGTCTCTCTAGCTTCTCGAATCTGAATTTATTTTTCACTGTAGCATCTATTTCCTTAGTCCGCTCTTATTTAGTCCTCATGGCGATACCAGCAGTTGTTTAATTATCATTCTAAGAAGTTTATTGTTTTATCAAGTGAAAGAATAGCACTTTACTAGAGATCTAATCTATCTAGACTGATAGATCTCGACATAGATTCGTGTGTGTGGACGCAAAGCGATCGGTTAGAGAGTCTAGAGAACTAATCTATCTACACTCTAGAAAAGGGATCACGAATATTGGACGTCTGCCTTTGACAAAAAGTTTTCTATTCAGTTTTGCCTCCAGCGCATTTTTCCCAACAATGTGGGTTATAAATGGCGACTGAAAAGGTAAACAGCACATGTAAACACTGTGAGATCACTCGTTCAGCTTAGCTAGCTCTAGAACGGTTGCGCATAAAACAATCCTCATATAGATTAATAAATCATTGCACAGGGAAAGGAGAGAGGAATACAAAGTAAACCTAACTCTTAAAATTTAATAATAATCAACATTTATGCACGTAAGTAACTGACGGTTATCGGTAAGGCAACAGTACGACTCAGTGTTATAGACCTACAATACAACAAGGACGTTCACCTAGCCAAACCACTGGGGTTACGTCGTGGAATTATAAACTTGCACATTTCTGCGGATTACAAAAACGAGGATTTCCTTGGATCCGCGGAAAACCATCATCATTGACTAAAACAGTGTAGTAGTTTTCAAAAGCCTATCATAGAATGGGCCTGAAATTCCATATAAGTGAGAGAGGTATATAGTAAAAAGAATTCAGATCTATATATAAATACAAAATTAATAAATAGAACTATTCTACACCTCGGACGAGAAGACTGAGCAGCTAAATTTAGATTTAGATCATGCACGTGCGAGAATCTGACAACTTCACTCTGGATTATAGATCTAGATCTAAATTAGTCATTTGTTTATAAAATCAAATCTGAGCGCATGCAAAATCACACCTTCAATCATAAGAGAGTTATAAATTTACTTTATGATGCAGATCGCCGAGATTGGTGTTGTTTAGACGAATAAAGCCAATGAACAAAACACGGTGGGATTGATTTAGTTCATTGAAGCCTTGTAGCTGTAAGGCAAAGTTTAAGTCTTCTTGTGCGATAAGTGGCGATATTAAAAGAAAAAAAAATTTAGTTGACTGGACTCTATCACTTTTTTGTGCCACGCCCTTCACGCCATATTGCTAGTGGTAAGTGCAGGATTTTAAAATAGATCAGTGAAAAGTTTTGTTCAAAACAAGAGATAAACGATAATAATTCCCTGGATAATGATTGTATCAATGTACAAATATAAATCTAGACACAGAAAAACAACTAGTTAAAAGTCATAAGAATGCAAATGGGCCATTTCCCCAAGGGGAAATTTAATTTTCCTTTTGAATTACTTTATTTTATAAAGATTATACAGTGTTCAGTTCGGAGTTTCTAATTAAAAAGGAGCCATATCTAATCTGATAAATAAAGATACAAGTTAGGAAACTAAATATAAAAGAATACAACACTTTACCTCGAAAAATGTGATTTTAGATTTTAATGCCTCTCTAAACTGTTCAAATTCCTCCTCTGTTTCAGGATACATTTTATCTATTCCTTGAGCTTGAACACCTGCCACGAGATAAAGGGAAAGTTCATTATTTCAAAAAAGGAGAAAGGCACTGAAAGATGATTACTAATGTTTTCCAACCAATTTACCATGTTTGATATACTGTGGACCTTGCATTAAACAGCATTGGATTCAATGAAACTTTGATTGTGCATCATACATTTCTCTCCCTTCTAAGATCAACAATTTCTACTCTGATCTCAAGGAAAAATTAGACATAAAAAACCTACAGCTAAAATGCACAATGAGATTGACAACTATGTTTATTTGACCCCCACCCTGACATAACACTCTGCCATTCTTAAAAAGACTTAAGCAGAAAACACATTTCTCTAATCTATTTTTTAGATTTTGGACAGGCTGTCCTTAGAGAATCTCAATCTATAAGTCTCTTTTACTAATCCCTGTACGATTCAATGTCAATTCTTTTCTTTTTTTTAACAAAGTTATTTTCCCTCACAATGCTGTATTGACAAATTGCTCACTTAATTGAATGCAACACAATACCCCTAAACATCTACACCTAATTTTATATTTCAGAAATGAATGTGTGATAAACTAAGAGAAAAACTTACTGATTCAGCCAATTTATTTTTCTTACGTCTTGCTGTAAATGCATTAGGGCCACTCAATACTTTTTAAGTTTGAAATCTTATGATGAAAACAGTAAAAAATCAAATGCATACCAAAAAGGCCTTTCGCAATGTTCAAGTCAGCCTCTTCTTGAATTTTCTGCAAACGAATCCTTTCTGCCAGTTTTTCCTCAGGAGTCAATTCTTTCTGCTGGAACAAAAAAAGAAAACAGAAACTAGTTAATATCAATGTTTTCCATTTAATGCCTTGATTCCAAAATCAAACAGTACTGAATTTAATTTCAACTTATTAATTCAAAATGGGTGTGATCAAGTACAGTGGAAACCTCCAAAAATGATGTCTGATCATTCAAATTTATCATTTAAACCTAATTTTTCAAGAGGATGGGTTATTTATTTTTCTTTGACGCTATTAGATAATTAGAATGGGACTCATAACTCAAAGTCGTTCTGGTTTGATTCTCTTAATTCAAAGACGGCACCACCAATTAGGCATTACTAAAGTGCTATATGGCAAGCAGCATTCAATGCATATTGCTGTCCAAAACATTTTATTTTGAAGAAATTGTGTTGGGAGAAGGTTGCTTTAGACAGAAAACAATAGGACAGGTAACTCTTATAGATGTCAATTCGATTTCCACACTTCAAACTACTACCTGAAGCAATGTCTTCTATCAATCATGTATTTAGACATGCAATTTAAAACAAATTATTAAAAGTCATAGCTCCAAACCCCTCTATTATCCATAAAACTTTCGTAGACTCTGTAGAGAATGTTTTAAATAAGAAAATAGGTTAGTAACTAGACACAAAAAATCCCATCTCAGTAAAAAAAAAACAAACAAGAAACTCATACTTGAACGATCAAATTTTTTTTTCAGGCCTGTCTTTATGCATTTTTGAAGGCTTTTCTGAACAAGTGCTGACAGTTTATATTTCTACCAACGCACCACACAAAGTCTGATGACTCCAAGTTTATGGACAACAATACTTTCCATAGTGTAGTAACAGTCTTACACACTGTGTTCCTAGGCTTATACATCGCTCTGTCCGTTACCTCCTATTCCTATAAGTCAACTAACATAATATGCAATTGATCTAATAATTTCGATCTGTCGCTGAAAGTATAACCAAATCATCACGAGCAAGTGCAAAACATTTATTGAATAGGCTTTGGCAAATAATATTCTATAAGCTATTTACATAATTTAAAGCAACAGGTATGACTTACAGGTGATTAGCAAGTATGCATACACACAAAAAAGGAAACACTTTTTGGGTAAATGCTCAAGGGATGAAGTTTTATAATTTGTGTAATCCGCATATCTGCCATTTTTTGAGAAAGCAAATACAGATTTTTAGCGCGATAAGTCACTGCAAACCTAATCGATGACCACGCTATCAATATTGACTTAAACACAAGCTTAACCAAGGAATAGTTTTATTTAATAAATGCGTTTTTTTTTTTCTTTTGTTTTGTGTGTGTGTTGTTTTTTTATTTTTGTGAGTGTTGATTTTCATCTCTACGATCAGGAACACCATGTGAGCAATATCCAGGCTTTGCGTTACCTAAATATAATATTTTCAAGACGGATGACTAAAGAATTTAAGCTTGCTAGCATGCCCAAAGCAATTGGAACTAACACCATTGTCATTGACTGTTTCAACCAGTAGGGCACAAATCCGACATTTAATTTGCCCAATCATAGGCCTCAAACTAGGCACTGAGAACCAGTCCTCTGCCACTTGAGCCAGTTCGCCCCTCAAGATCAACTATCTAGTTCCCGATTTAAATCACAGACTTAGATCTAGATCTATACCATCAGATATCAACTAGATTTAGAATATAAAGCTACAGTTGTAGATCTAGAAATAGATTCACCTTCACCTTCACGAGATGTAGTGTCAATTCGGAATGACAGAAAGGTTTGTTTGGAGGCATGTCTTCCATCGGCAATTTAGAGGAGAATACCCCAAATCGGGTGTCCCCGAAAAGAGCGTTAACGTACGAAAATAATCGAAAACCTTGATGTCCATGTGGGTCATTAAAATAATATTCATTAACAACAAACAGTTTTAACAATAATTCTCAGGCTTTTAAAACCACCAATTGCGATACGATACAAAAGGTGACATCGGTTTGGCTAGAGTTGCAAGACATTACCGGCAGGAAACAGCAATCGTACATTTGAAATATCAGATCTAGATTAAGCTTAGATCTATGTTCCCAAATCCCGATGACAATATAATTAAAAGCAAGATATAAATAGAGAGGAGAAAGCTGTGAAGAGAATTAAAGGAATTTAGCCCAGGAATAAATATTTTTTTTTATTTATTTCTTTTTTTTTTTTAAATAATCAATCTTTCTTGATTTTTAACATACAATAGCCAACAAGAGTGGACAAAAGATCTTGTACAGTGTGTAACATCTTTGAGTAAATGCAATAATGCAACAGACGGGAATATTTGTGTATATATATGTGTGTCTGCGTGAAAGAGTAGCAGCGATTGTGCCTAGCATTACAAAATATGAAATTATTTATCTGATCGTGCCAGAGTAAGAACTGTGAGGGGAGCGGCGCTTGGCAGCGAAGATGGTTTAAAGTCTAAATCAGTCTAACTAGTCGACCAAAAACTGGGATTCTTGGAAACAAACTCCCTGCCTAACAGCAGTAAACAAAGCTTTAGGATTCCCGCGTGGACAGATCGCAGCAAGCATTATTGCCGCTATACACTATTTACCTTTTTTTTTTTTTACCGAAAATAGCCGAGCGTGAATGATAAATCCACACGTTGATTAGAGACTCGTCCAAACGCAGTGCCAAAAAGCGCAGGGTGTACTTATGACACATTAAAATGTGAATGAGCCCAGTAAACGGCTGGGCTAACCAGGCGTTATTGCCGAAAATGGCAGCAAGTACTGAGCGATCGACGGAACACCCAATTTTTAGCTGAATCCCGTCAAATACGTATTTCAACCAGATACGGACGGACGTACTCTGCAGATCAAATACATATTATACGTACTGGTTGGCAGCTATGAATCAGTAATATCTTTTTTTTTTTAAATTAAAAAACAAAACAAAAACATGACTTTAAAACAAAAAATTATACTAACTTCTTCTTTTTTCTCATCCTCAGCCAGCTTTGATTTATTTTTCTCTGCTATTCTTTCAGCTAGAGGTTTTTTCTTCGGTCTTTGGTAGGCTGAAATACAATTTTAACAACTATTAAATCAGCTCAATTACAAACAAATTTGAAAATGTTACATTGACACACAATTTCCCTAACTAAAGAGGAAGAGTATGTGATAAGCGACCATACACTTGCAAATTAAAAAAAACACTTCTAAGCAAAGAGATAAAAACTAAGTGTATACTTAAAGAATTCACTTTATGTAACATGGTTTACAATATAAATTTTTCCATCTCAATAAATTTAAGCAATAAAATTATAAAGCACACATGACATGTTTTGATAACTTTAATCTCACTATTTAAATCTGGGCCTAGTGTCTTTCTATTTGTAACACTCCAGAGGACATTTACACATTTTAATTATTGAGAAGTTCCACAAACTATTTAGAAAATAAGAAATTTTAATTAAACCTTAAAAACAAAATGGTGCCTGGAATAAATGGTATTTTTCCTAACTGCTTTAATACCTATCACTTGACAGGAGAAATTTAATCATACCTGTACCACTTGTCTTGGATTCACCATCTGCTCTTTTCTCTTCTTCCTCCTCATCCTCCCAATTATCCTTAACAACAAAAAAGGTTAAATTATGAAGGACAAGCATTCCACAGTTGGTGCAAAGTGACACAGCCTTTGTTAAAACATTATGTATACCTAAATTGTATTTAGTTAAAAAGGCATTTTATTTTCCATTGCATGAAGTCTGCTTACTTGGTCAAAACCAAGTTTTTTTGAGGGAAATAGAATGAATTTGTATTTTCAGAATCCTCAGAGAATATGAACCTAAATTTCTATATAATAAAGCCAACTTGTTGCAGATAGAGACATTGAATCTTGATTCTAGAAAAAGATAAAATATCTCTACTTTAAAATACAGTACAATCTGCTTACGATATATACCCTAAATAGCTGTAAGATTAATTGCCAATTAAGAATTAATTACAATGTAACAATTTAAAACCTTTTACTTTTAGGAAAACTAAATAAAAAGTAGATGAATTAGGAGAATAATTATCAAGATGAGTTGTATTCATAAACTACCTTCACATCGTCATCTTCATCTTCCCCTTCCCATTTGTCAGTAACTGGTTGGACAGGAGCAGATGGCTCAAAGTCTGCATTTTCTGAAAGTAAATATATGTTCAAAACTAAAAATAAATCAAACATACTTTTAAATCAAATGTACATGATACGCCACAATCACTAACAGTTATTTGTCCAAAGTACATTTGAAATCCTGATTTTGAAGCTTTGATAAAACTAAGAAAATGCTAAAAAAAAAAAAATTGCTGTTCAATCATTGAGAGTGCACATGAAATTAAAGAGAATTTTCAGAAACCCATAAATTCTAAATTTTTCCTTCACACAAAATATGAAGCCTGAGCTCGCAGCAAAGTATGACTCGTGAGGAAATTTGGATTTTTTGAGGGGAACTAAAAGCTTTGATGCCTTAACTCAGAACAAACTTTCTTTGTCCACATTCACAGCAGTACTCAGAGTACATGTATTGCAGTCGAAGCTCTGAGAAAGAAACATGGTGGTCCTCACGCCAAATCAGGTAGGTTTGTTGGGTTTAAAAAAAAAATAACCATGTTATCTTAATTCAAACATTTCTGGCGAACTTTTTAGCCATTCGTAATTCTTCAAGATGGGAGATGGGGTAAATAAGATGATAGAGGATAATGTTCCATTATTTAACCATCTATGGCAGCGAGAGTCAACTTCTCACCCTTCTGTGGTTTCACTACGATGCCTGCAGCAGTCGGCTCCAAAGGTTTCAGTTCACTGAACAAATTTTATAGCCCTCTATGGCAGCAAGAGTCAACTTCTCACCCTTCTGCGGTTTCAGTTCACTGAACAAATTTTTATAGCCCCCCCCCCTATAATAAGAAAATTTTATATTTTTAGACTTAGAGGTGGGAATCAGCTTTTCAGGCTCTTGGAGTGTGCGAAAGAAGAGTTTATCTTTATGGGGCAAAAAAGAGTAATGGGGCTTAAGTCATTTCACTGGGATGCTGAGGGAGTTGGCCCCTGTGTTTTCATTAGGGGTAGTGGTTAGAGAGAGTCCTGTTGTTAGCTGGGTTAGATTTGCCCTGCTGTCTTAGCATCTACAGGGAAGTGTGATGTAAATGAGTTAAACTCTACTCACACACCTACTGAGGGGTTGTAAATCCAGTCAGGCTTGGAGTGTCTTTGCCTTTTAAAAAACGGATCTACATTTACCTTGGGATATCAATGGCATTCACAATGGCTGCTAATGGTGCTTACTAAATTTTTTTCTATACTAAAAAGTTACACTACTGCACACTTCTTGTTCTCTCAGCTGCTGACCACAACATTATAAAGTAAAAAAGAGCCTAGATCAAGTTTTGATATTTAAAAATAGTCCTCCACATACAAACTTGTCGGCAATCCTTGAGTTACGTAGTACCTAGCCTGTGGGCGATCAAATGGGTGGTTGGGCCTAATTCGATAATTATAATTGAATAAAATACCTGCCACTGCCAGCTTTACTGTCTTTTGGGTTGTTTTTTTTTCTAGATTAAAATTTATTAAAAATACTTTCCAGCTGTATTCCTTGTCTTTTTTTTCTGTGTTAATTTTTTACTGTATTGGCGTGATTTGCTTGATTCCCAAAGACAGTGATCAATTCCATTGTATTCAACTGTTTATTTGAACACAGTACAATCATAAAAATGTGGGCGGAGAAGTGGGGACAAACATAATTATATAGGCACATAAAATTGATATGTTAAGCAACCAACTCAACTATTTCTCTATCTTTGTCTTTCGCTCCGATGTAACCAAATCCCAACCACTCGCCAATCGAATTCTGCTCACTCACAAAACTCAAAGAGTGCCAAGTTGTAAATATAGATTAGATTTTTTCTTGACCATACGCAGATCAAGATTATCTTTAGTATGGATCACATTAGAAGAACCATAATTCACCCAGAGGGATAGATCTAGATCTATCATGGGTTGTACCTATAAGTGCAATGAACAAAGCCATTCCAATCTTCTATCACAGTTCCCCCCCCCCCCCCCCTCTTTTTCCAAAAAAAAAAAAAAAAGAAGAAAAAATACAATACTGAACACAGAAACAGCATAGATCTAGAATCTATCTGGATCTACATTGTTTCGTTAAACGTCTACAACCTAGATCTCAAGATTATAGATCTAGACTAGAATCTAGATCTAGCCTCTAGAGATCTAGATCTAGAATCTAGATCTTGATTGGTTTGAAAAAAAGCAACAAAAAACAACTGTCAACTAGATCTAGATCTAGATCTAGACTCTAGATCTATATTCTAGATCTAGAAATCTAGATTAGATCTAGCTACACATTTAATTAAAACATACCCCAATCATCCATTGTGACTTGTTAATATGATTGGAATGTTTCCTTTTCAATGTAGTCCTATACCAATAAAAAAAACTTCAAATTTATATTTAGATGAATGATAGCATGGAGTGGAGTTCCTTCTTCTTGATGCTCTTTCACGTTGGGCAATGGTCTGTGCAGGTTGTCCTGGGCATAGGTGCGAGGCCGATAGTTCCGATTCTTGACTTCGGTTAATCAGTTCGATTAATTTGTTAATTTATATAAGCGGTCTGCGTTTATGAGAAATACAAATTGTTATTAATTTCGGTATGAATGTTATAAGATTTGGTTTTGTATCATTAATTTTTATTTCTATTTGTGTCATTTAATTAAAAATCTAAGGAAATCATGTTTGTATCGATATTCAATGACTGCGTGAACCCTTTATATATAAATGGGTCGATTATTGCCATGCCCGGTTAAAGTGTTTCGTTATCTTCTTTCCGGTAAAGGGGGATGTCTACGTACACGGTAAGCGTGTACCTAGCCCAGTCTGGATACGTACACGGTAACCTCTCATGCCGAACTTCGCAGTTGATTTTCCAATTTTTCCAACTAAATGTATGCTCCACTGTGAGTGTGCGTATGTGTGTTTGTATGTGTGTGTAGCTCTGCACAAATTACCAGTGATTGTTTTTGTAACAAGACTTGATGTGTTGTAGATGTTTTGACAAAGACCTTTCAATACAAAGATCATTTTCTAATCTTGCGGTATATTGTATTCAAGTCAGATTAGTGTAGGTCCTACGAGTTGGATTATACCCTTAGATATAAAGATTTAGATTTAGAAACTTGTGTTTATGAAATCGTGACAATGGTCTATACAGACAGCATTGATGCGCGCCAGAAAAAAAACATGTTCATTACCTTCACCGGCGTTGAGCTTTACAGTCACACCAGCACCGACACAGTAATGAGGAATAGACCTCCATAATATGTGAGCACCGACGTTTTTTTCCTCTTTGTGTGTGTGTGTGTGTGTGTGTGTGTGTGTTTTAACGCCACCATCTACACTGCCACCGATAACTAGACACACTGGCACGAGTGTAGAAAGTAACGTTCAGTAAAAGGGAACAGTTTTTTATAGTTGGGAAGAAGGTAATGAAGACATTTTCAGATCAATGAGATTGTAGTAGCGATTGTCGCAGTAGCTGCAGCAGTAGTGATGGTAGTGGTAGTAGTAGTAGTAGTAGTAGTAGTAGTAGTAGTAGTAGTAGTAGTAGTAGTAGTAGTAGTAGTAGTAGTAGTAGTAGTAGTAGTAGTAGTAGTAGTAGTAGTAGTAGTAGTAGTAGTAGTAGTAGTAGTAGTAGTAGTAGTAGTAGTAGTAGTAGTAGGCTGGCCTTATATTTCGACGTGCGAACATTGGTCAATCCCGAGGCTATCTGGTTATCTGGTATCCTCGGTTGACCAGCATCCGTGCGCATGTGCCAACACCGGTAAAGAGTTGAGTTGAGTTGGTTTAACGTTCAACATCATCACTATATAGGCTATATTGTGACGGGCCCCAAGACTGACGTCTAACAATTTTATATGCTGCCACACACGAGACAGGGCGGTACCATGACTTCTGTTTCAGATAGTCACATTAAAATGACACCGACCTAACCCCCCACCCCCCTCAACCGGCAAAGAAGGCATTAGGCAACATAATTATGTTAAAAAAAAAGAAATGTAGGAAAGAAAGAAAAAAAAGTAGGCAACAAACCGCGCTGTGCGGTTGTTGTAAGCACACGTACCACTCATACTCCGCTTCCTCCTCTTTATCTTCTTCTTCTTCTTCTTCTTCTTCTTCTTCTTCTTCTTCTTCTTCTTCTTCTTCTTCTTCTTCTTCTTCTTCTTCAGGAAGATAAACAGAATCGAAAAAAAAAGTTTGACAGGGAAGAAAGAAAGAACTAGTGAAGGAGAAGAAAGAGGAAGGAGGATGAGAGAGTTAAGATATACACCGAAAGAAGAAGCGAGATAAAAAGAAATAATTATGTGGAGACTGAGAGAGAAAGGATTGGGATAGAAGAAGAGAGAGATAGCGGGCAATTAACAGAGAAATATAAAGAAAGAGATAGATGTGAAGAGAGCGACGAAGAGATAGAGAGTAAAGAAGAGAACGAGATAGATAGCTAGAGAGAGAGAGAGAGAGAGAGAGAGAGAGAGAGAGAGAGAGAGAGAGAGAGAGAACAAGATAGAGAAAGGCAAAAAAAAAAAAAGGAATCGCTATAATTATAGGAAGAAAGATAGAATGGTGGGGGACAGGAAAAGGATGAATGGGGTAGGAAACGAAAGAGGGAACGAGAAGATAGAGAGGGGGAGTGGGGTATATAAAAGGAGAAAACCAAGTAATGATAGGGCATGGTTGAGACACACACATACACAAAACGAAGGAGAAAGACAGAAAGAGAGAGAGAGGGAGAATAAAGCAACTGAGTGTATTTATTACATTTGGTTATGCAAGGTTTTCACACGTGATTCTAGTGTCTCGCCACACAGCCTACCCAAGTTAATGTGTGCTTAGTATAATTATGGTAAGTTCATGTACAAAGTAAGTCATTTTGCCCCTTTTTATTGGAACGAACAAAGGAGATTATCCTAAAAAACCTCAGACAGGCAGACAGAGAGGCATTATCATTATTATTATTATTATTATTATTATTATTATTATTATTATTATTATTATTATTATTATTATTATTATTATTATTATTATTA
>RQTK01001061.1:73913-123856 GCA_003991915.1 Elysia chlorotica
AAAAAGGAGAGGAGGAGAAAGAGAGAGAGAGAGAGAGAGAGAGTACACAAGCGGACGTGTTTATTGCATTTGGTTATGCAAGGCCTTCACACCCCGTGATTCAAACTGTCGCGACACACAGCCTACTCAAGTACATGTACCGTGCGTCGTACTGTATCTAGTAAGTAAGTCATCTTTGCCGCTTTTGTTGGAAGAAACAAGGGAGATTATTCCCAAAAAACTCAAATTGTCAAATAAGGATTATTGAGGATATTCCTCATATGTCAATGTTGTCATAAGCACTCCGAAATTGGAAAAGCAATCGGAGGTTCTGCATGAGAGGTTACCGTGTACGTAGCCAGACTATAGGTGGCATAGATCTATAAATAGCTATTCATAGATCTATGGTCTAGGGCTAGGTACACGGTTACTGTGTATGTAGACACTCCTCCGTTACATGTACCTCCAAAAGAAGAAGAGCTGAAAAACAATATGCCGAGTTTAACTTGGATTTCGTTTTCGGTTATTTTTAATTGCGGTCAAATAAATAGATCTTCTTCTGATTCATGAAGTTTAAAGATAAACAAAAAATAATCATAATAATAATATGATTAATTGATATTTCTAATCTAAGCCACAAGCCTTGTTTAAATAACACAAATATACGTAGGCCTTCCAAGGAGTTTTATTTGTGCAACAAAAAGCTGCCTTTCTCTCTTGAACAAGTACTTTCACTTTCAGTTTCATTATTAAAATAATTATTAGCTCAAGGCATCAGGCCCCTCAAGGATTTAGTACAATCATATTATATTGCTATTTAGAGCATCAAACACAACACAGCCGTCTCAACCCTCTAACTTCACATTAAGGATTTGAACATTCGTTTGACGAACGATGCTGCTTCGATAATAACTTACACAATAATAGTGTTGCACTCCATTACTCGTGTAATTTAATGGTTTTGAAATGTTTGGAGCGCTTTATAGTTTATAAATCTAATTTTAATAGGTTTAGTGTTTCTGCTTTGATATTACAGCATGTTACGCTAGTCCAAATGCTGCTGTGCGTGCAGTTTTGCAGTTGCATATGTCCATGGCGACCATCGGAGATTTTAGGCCATTGACTTGTGGCCATCTTGGGCAATGAATATCAGCTGAGTGCACCCAATATCCTACTGCTTGTGAGCAAGTACCAGGGACACTAACATTTTACATTTTAAATACTTCCCTCTCACTTGCCTTGGTCACCCGCATATTATTACTGATGCAAAAGACACTGTCAGTGTCTACAGTAACAGAAACCATTTTGCAGTTCCCACCCACCCCTCCCTCTTTCACACTGTAATGTGTAGGGCCTACCCTTATTTCTGCTAAACATTTTTTTTAAAAATAACAAAGCATTAGTTGTTTTGGACAGGATTTTTTCTGATCTGGTCAGGTCGGGTGTGCAGCAACAAAATTGATTAAAAATGCAATTATTAGTCATAAGCCTTGGGGCTGAAAAATTCATGAGCATTTTTGTTTCTTTGCAGTTCTGTTCTTAGCTCTTTTATTAAATTGATCTTGGTTACACACATGTATTGCGCTTAGTTGCTGTCTTGGGGGCTTTAAACAAGAAGGATAGGTTCATCATTATCGTAAACAAAGATTTAATTGTAGTTGTTCACTTTAGAGGTTGAACCGTTGATAAGCTTGAATTCTGGAGAAATTTGTCTACAATTTAGCCTCCAGCAGATGAACTTTCTCATGATACACTGATGGCAAAGAATCTTAAAGCACAGTGCTTTGTTGGGCCAACAACAGCTCTTCTTGCAAGTAAAGGAAAAGTATTAAGTGGTAAGCAATATTCAATTGTTGATTAGCACTCAACAATTAATGTTGTGCAGTGTAATTAAAAAATAAACTGCATCCCTTTCTAGGTGATTAGAATGTTAGACTGCATGTTGTAATAATTTTTTTGCAATAGAATTCTTTAAAGATAAATCTTTTAGAGACGTTTAAAAGTTTATAAATCCCAAGTTATATTTTTTTAAAAATATATATTTAATGATTTTTTTTAAACATTTAAATTTTATTAAGTGAAAAAAGTAAACTGGTGCCTCCAAAATAGTTTATAGAAACCTCTAGTCCATCTTAAACTGGGTTTGTAGATGATTCCAATTTATAGCAGGGAATACAGTGGTCACAGATCTGTTCATTTAAGTAGCATCAATTTTTTTAGTGGGATTTTGTGTTGTTTTTTTAACGTTTTACACCAGCAGCAGGGCTATATTGAGGACAGGTCTCCAGGATAACGTCTGCCTGACAGAAACAGTGCCTGGATATCAAGAACGCTTTTATCAGCCAGTCACATCATACTTTGAATATGATGAAAATCCATGAAGCAATTGTAAATATTTTATAGTAATCTTGCAACGTTTCTAAAGTCATACCGTCATTTTTTATCAAATTAAGTTGAGTATTGCAATTCTTTTTCAGGCTGTGGAAGTGAACTTTTTGTTTTTGATCAAGCAACAAATGAATTGGAGGCCAAAATACAATTGTTTTGTGGATCTTCGATTCATGGTTTTCGAGAAGGTAGTTTAAAAAAAAAAAAATTAATATACATAGTGCATTTCAAAATAGAGGCAATAATGATAAAAAAAAAAATAATAAAGAAATGAACTATGATAACCATGTTTCAAAATAAAACTTGTCCATATATTTAATACATTGAGATGGCATTCAAGTTTGTTTAGTTATGCAATATTTTCAGATTAGTTTTCACAAGATAATACAAACTTTATCTAAAACATGTGATTTAATTCATAAAAACAATTCACAAAACCTATTTCTATTTTTGACAGGTCAGGGAGCAGGTGATCAAATATTACTATGTGCCTTTGGAGCAAAACAAGCATGTGTTGTTAGTATCACCATAGCACAAGGCAAGGTGAAAGATATTACCTTCAAATCTGCAGTTATCAAAACTCATGATTGGATTTGGGATGCTCATTGGGTTTTAGACGAGGTATGCATTTTAGAGAGAGAGAGAAAATGTGTGTTTGTGTCATATGATATGTATAATATGTTTTAAGTAACAATAATTGCTTCATATTATCTTGGGTGGTGTGGTAGTTCTGTAGTCAAAACGTTTAGCTTGTAGTCATGAGGTTACTAATAGAGCCCTGATAAATCGAGCTGCCTTTCTCTGTGTTGTTTGGATCATTGCCAGTGTAGTCTGACCAGCTGACAAAGAAGTCCCGCTATCCTTGCCCATCTCTGTGTGGTCACACATAAAATTACCAGACAGAAGCCTACGGACCTGTTTATAATATGGTCCCTTTCCTGACTTTGGCCGTTTGGGTGTTGAAAAAGCAATGTATCAACCTATAATTCTCATGTATTGCAATTATATAGAGTTCTTTGAGTTCAATATCTTTTGGATAAATAATCAAGAACTATTTGTGTTTTTTAAATTAATTGCAGGACAATACAAGCTCTATAGCTCTGGCTCTTGCTCATAACTCTGTACTGCTATGGGACTGGATCTCTCACAAAATAACAAAAGAGCGAAAATGCAAGGAAAATTGTATTCTGTATCCTTGACTTGATTTGTATTATATGTATCATAAAGGCCTTATAAATGTTTTAAACTTCATTCAGTTTATATATGCTATTCATATATAGCTCAGATTTATTGTTTCCTTGTATAAAATGCTTTAAGACCCATAATTTGTAAGGAAACTTTGAACTTTATCTTTTGAATAAGATTCAACAATACACATTTTTTTGGACTGGTCGTCTAACTTTATAACAAATACTAATGTTATGGCTCAGTTATTTTAATCAGCTTTAACCTGATATTTGGCTGAAAGCTACTTTAAACTTTCTATCTCTTAGAAATTATTTTATAGTTAGAGTAAACATAAAAAAAAACTCATGGCATTTTTACTATTGATACTGTCATGTTCAATCATAAGTTTGTCATAATGAGGAACGTTTAGAAAGTATAACTGCAACAAATACAAGAAAGCTTACAGTTGGTATCTTGTGAAATATAGAAAAGTACACTTTCATCAGCAGATCTTTAATCATTGCACTTCATGAATGTTTAACCTTTACTTGAAAACAGCTACTGTGCTCACTTAGTAGGCACAATGTGGCAAAATCTAATTTTCATGGCTGGAACAGTTTTCAACCAAATTGTGCTTTGGCCCATTGGCAATGACAAGGACCATGATATAAATACCAACGTTGAGCACCAACAGGCTGTTGAAATTATGCACTCATTCTCTGGTCACAAGGTGTGTATTTTCTTTTTTTTTTTTCAGTAGCATTGTGAAACTTAAAAGAAAATGTTGCAAGGACTGTAATGTAAAGAATAGTGTAACTCCTACAGATACATACATTTATACAACAATAACAAACAATACTGAATGACAAAAGAAAAAAAAAGGCAATTAAAATTTAAATGTTTCATTATGAATATGATTTTCAGCCTTGCTATGGATAGATTTTACTTATTTCATTTGGGCCTTTGAATAATGTTAACATTCTTTTTTATGCTTCCAAAACATTTTGCTACCTTACACCCATGTGAAACTTTCAATTCGAAATATTTTTATTATCATAGTAGCATAGAATTAAAGGATTTCATATAGTTTAACAAAACATAAGTATACCCTTTTATATATATATATATATTTTTTTTTTCATTTCAGGGTGTCATATTCTCAATTCAGTATCATCAGGAAATGAAAAGACTGTGCTCAGTCTCAGATGATCGTAGCATCAGAATGTGGCAATTGTCATTTCCTAAGAGCAACAACACTCCTCCCACAATTTCAGACTGGAAACAGTTGGACAGCCATTTGATTTTTTCTTTGTATGGTCATGCTGCAAGAGTATGGGATGTGGTGATGATGTCAACATGTTTTGCCAGTATAGGAGAGGTAGATATCATCATCATGTGCCGTGCTTCATAGCGTTAGCAATCTTGTCCTTCCATACCGCTCGATCTCTTGTTGCCTTCAGCGCCTCCATTACATCCGCCACATTCAGTCACAAAATTAGAGTGTCTAGCAGCTTTTCTCTCTGTCTTCCTCTGCTCCTTTTCCCTTCAAGCATTCCTATCTTGGCAAGGTGCTCATGTTTTTCTGCTCTCATAGCATGCCCTATAAATGACGACTGACAATTTCATATTTTATTAATAAGAGATATTCCTGAGTTTACCTCCTTTAAGATAGTTTTGTTAGACTTCTTTGCTAGAGGTAGGTAACACAATTTTTAAAAGAAAAAAACTTTTAATTTTTTTTTTCATCTTCCTGCATCATTAAGGATAATCACAGTTAAAAAAAAAAAAAGAAGAGGGCAATACCAACAGTTTTGCCTTATGCTATCCAAGTTTTCCAAGAAAGAAATGAGGACATATTACAATGGCATCCATTTAAGACAAACCTCTAGTGGACAGCATAAAAGATCATTTTATCCAAATTTTATATTAAACGCTGACTTAAAAGAAAAATGTTGGTGAACTGATGCCTCAGAAAAAGTTTATATAAAGTCATTGTATTATGTTCGTTTTATTATCTTGTTAAAAACCTGAAGATTTTTTTTTTCGGTGGCCTTTGCAAGATATCAATATTCACTCTTTCATTCATACTAAAAATATTTGTTATTTTTAACACATTCAAGGGTAATGGCAATGTAGTAAAAGTTCTTTATATGCTAGTGAGAAATCAAAATATATGTTTTTAAAGCATTTTTCTCATAGTTTCTGTGCCAAGTTCTTCTTTCTACTTTTTTAGTTAAAGTGTTTTTTTGTTTTGTTTATTTTTACAGGATGCAACATGTTTAATCTGGGATTACCATGGGAACATCATACAAAAATTCAAGGGACACAAAGTATGTTTATGTAATTCATCTATTAGTGCTGCAAGTAAAAATGTCAAAATTACTTGAAAGACCAAAATGCTTATAGTTTACAACATCTCATTTAATCACTAAAAATCCCTAAGCGTTAACAAGTTTTGCTTGTGGAATCAGGAAAGGACACCATTCACACTTATTCTTAAATGCTGTCCTCCTGGCTTACATACTCAAAGTAGGTTTGATCATCAGTAAATCAAGAAAGGATGGCCTACCTTAATAAATTAATAATACAAAAATACTTTCTGTTACTAGTGTTAGTTGACATGCACTGCAAAAAAAAAAAGACTTAATTTATGTATCAGTATGGTTAAAATTGTGTGTATATAATTATGGGAGAATGAGCTGGCTCAAGTGGTAAAGCGGATTGGGTGGGGTTGGATTGGTTTAACGTCCAACAGCAGCTCTATATAGGCTATATTGTGGACGGGCCCCAAGACGGACGTCTGACAATTTTATGTGCTGACAAACACGAGACAGGGCAGGGATACCATGACTCCTGTCTCAGTCGGTCACATTATACTGACACCGACCCAACCAGTAGGGAACGCAACAGCCAGGATTTGAACTCAGGACCTTTTGTGTCGGAAGCCGATGTTCTACCCCTGGACCACCTCAAGTGGTAAAGCATTAGCCTACTATTTGGGAGGTTCTGGTTTAGCCCGCGACCGGAAAAATTTATTTGTTGGATTTCGTTCCCTACTAATTGGGTCAGTGTTGTGTAGTTTTATCACTGAGATAGCAGTCCTGATATCCCCAAACTGTCTCTGTGTGTCAGTATGTAAAATTGTCAGACATTATTCTTGAAACCCATTTGCAATGTAACATAGTTGGTGGCATTGGGTGTGAAGAAACACCCTACTAATTGGGTCAGTGTTGTGTAGTTTTATCACTGAGATAGCAGTCCTGATATCCCCAAACTGTCTCTGTGTGTCATAATGTAAAATTGTCAGACATTATTATTGAAACCCATCTGCAATGTAGCGTAGTTGGTGGCATTGGGTGTGAAGAAACTTACTGACAAGCCAATCAACTATTCATATACTATGTTTAATAAAAATGCTCAATCGACTCTTTCCAAAAGTGTCTTTAAGAATCTTCTAACTTTTTTTTTTGTAGGGAAAAAGTATTTGGAGTCTTACAGCTTCTGACGATGAAATGTTTGTGGTAAGTAATGTATTGAATCTATATGGTAAGACAGTAACATGTTTATTTTTAAAATATATTATTAGCAATATCTATTATGTGATATACCATTAAACCTCACTTTAACACATTCAAGATTTAATGACATTTGATAGGAAACAGCAGTGATATAAAGAGTAAGGCATTAATGCAGGTTAGATATTGTATGAATTCAAAACTTTTTGTTTTCAGATATCAAGAGGACACATCTTAATGCATACAGATTAAAAATATTAATTTAATTGCCCACTGAATAAAGAATATATCTATTTGTACGATTGTTGTTGTTCATCTTTAGTAACTTGTGAGTAAAAAGAAATTGTTACAAACTCATTTTTCCCAAGCAACATTCATTGGGTATTATATTTTTTCTACTTCTATTTAAAAAATGTTAAACTGAATGGTAAACTTGCTAGAAACATTAACTTTTGTTCTGAAAGCTGATAAATCTTTATTTGTTCCATTGAGGGAAAATAGAAAATATTAGATTAATATGATTAGTGACTTTTACATTTAAGTACTGTAGAAACAATACATATTAAGTTTAACTAAGACATATTTAAGCACATGTAGCAGACATCGATAGGAATACATGGACATTTTCTTTTACCTCCCTTTTCCCCATTACACTTACACACACACATACACAACTACACACACACAGCTACAAGCTTGCATACACTCAATTTTTCTGAGATGAGCATGTACAGTTAGGATGAACATGTACAGTTCTCATATTCTTATTGATTAGATTACAGGTGGTGGCGATGCTAGTATAAGAGTGTGGGAGCTGCAAAAATCAGGAAAACCTGTAACAGTTTCAAGTTCTGTTCCTCTGCAACGATTGACAGATTCTGTAAGTTTGGAAATGTCTAAACTTTAAATGGAAATTTGTTATATCCATGTTTTTTTAGTAAGGGGTTTAGCCTGTCAGAATATTCAAATTATGTGGATTACATATTATCTTTTAAGATTTGTTTCCAGCATTTCAGTCTTTTATAAGATCTTTTCTTAACAGACCCTTGAAATTAACATTTGTTCGGTGGTAATAACATAACATTTTAAATTTTTCTCATAATTGAAAAGTATTAGGAGGGAAAAATGTCAAGAACTCAATTTTTAAAAACTCATTGGCAGATAAAGCTTTGTGAGTTTCATTATTCATTCTTTCTATGAGGGACATATAATTGGATTATCTTTTGCAGCTGGTTAAATGTTGCAAATTCTTTCATTTAACATTGATTTGTTAACTGCAAACAATTCTTTTTTTTTTTTTTTTTTTTAGATACTTTGGAAAGCTTTAATTAATGAACTTGATGGTTCTAAATATATCATTCTGGATACTACATTTCAACTTGTCGTTTTCATAAGAGATTTCAAATTTGTCATTATGATAGACTTTTTAAATACAATTTCTCATTTCTTAATTGCTAAACTGCTAAACTGTTATGCATGGTCACATTTTTCTGTGAAATCATTTAATTTCAAAGGCTGATTTTCCAAGAAGCATAGAGATGCTGGATTTCAACAGTATACTGATAATGATGAATTCAGGGTAAGATAAATTATTAGTAATTAAAATACAACAAAAATTCTCATAATTTTTGTTTGAAACTAAATCTTCCCCCTATTTATTAGTTATATAAGATTTGATTTTCTTCAAATGCCATCTAGATGAAATGATGCTTTACCTTTGAATACTGGGCTTGCATGTTTCTGCAGATTTTTTTCCATTAAATTTACATATGGATAGTAATTAATAGATTTTTTAAAGTTTCAATCCTAGGTGTCAAAGGTTTCTTAAAGATTTTGATAAAATAACAATTCTCTGGCTTTACGATGCTGTTCATGTAAATGCTCTCTCATTATGCCAAGAAACGAATTACAAAAAAGCAGTAACATAAAGAAAGAATGTACTTAAGCAATATCATTCTCCAATTTGATATTTTTATCACATGGCATATAAAGGCAGATTAAAAAAAAGAGAGCGCTATAGGTAGGTTTGGAAAGGAGCAACATGCTCCACCAACACCTGCATTGAAAGATATGTTCCAGCAGAAGAGATTGCTGTCTCTTTGCATTGCAGATTCATTACTTGATACTTATTGCTTACAAATATCTGTTAGTGATAACAAATTAAGGTAAAATTATTTACTTTTCCTGACAAAAATATATGCAATCAATATGTTCTAGATCAGCTTTTTACAAATTAAATGAATCTCCTTTCTCCTCAGTTCATTCTATATATATGATGTGAGTGACCAAGAATTCAACCTATTTTCTCCGACTCCAGTTTCAAATCATACAGTGTGATAAGTCCATGTCATAAACAATATTTATGTGCAATTGGAAATATCAAAGGAAATCTGAGGATTGTGAATGCCAAAGGTATATGTACATTAACAGGATTCTTTGATTTTGTTTTAAATTGCTGATAGTGTTATCCAATGTCATATCAACTATTTGCCTATTTTAGTAAAAACAAATATTAAAAAAAAATAGAAACATGCAGAGTTAAATTATGTCTAAATTGAAGTCGTTATTATTTTGAGTTATTGGTCATAAAGGCAGTATTTCTCAAAAATCTATTTTAAGACTATCTCATAAACAAGCAAATGAAAAAAATGACCACAGGTAAAATCTAAATTTGTAATTAAATCAGTTGAAGGCGTTTGATTACTAGGTAGGGGTCAACTATAAAGACTTATATCCTTTCATGAAATGACTGTTGGTTTAGTTTGTAACAAAAACAAAATTATATTTTATAACTTTCTTTTCTTCAAAGTGAAAGATGTTACTGTTGTCTTTTGTGAATTCCTGATTTAATTTTTCAATATGACATTTAATGATGATTATAAATATGATTATACTATGATCACCGCCTAAGAAACCACCAATTGGGTGGCAACAAAAAACAGGTTTTTCTGGAGATTGAAGAGAACGAGCTTACGGGACAATTAAGTGATCAGTCGTAAAAGATACCTGTAATCTTTGATCAGCACTTTTACCTCTCTCAGGTTTCATGATTAACCCTATATGAAGACACTCCTATATGAGAAACATTTTTGGAAGAAGTAATATGAGCAGGTTAGAGAGGAGAACCTGCAATAAGATAACTCTCAGTAGTGTGGGAGATTTTAAGATTTTTTTTGGGATTAATTTAACTTCTTTACTCTCTTTAACTTTCAGACAAAACTGACATCAAAGACAAAGATATCACTCTCTTCAATGGGAAAATTCTTTCTCTCATATGGGTGACTGACTTCCACCTTTTGTGTTCAGGTCCAAATGGCCATTGTGTAAGTATAATATGAGATTTAGAATGTAGAGATCTGCAAAATTATCAATGATGTATAAGTTTTCTGATAATTTAAAAAAGAAACTTGAAATTTTTTTTATTAAATAGTTACTTGTGCAATGCTTTCAACTACAGTCGAACCTGCCCATGGCAACCACTGAAGATTGTAGCCAAAAGCGGTCGCCATGGACAGTTGGTCGCGCATTGGCAATAAAGACACACTGAGGACAAGTATATGCACATATAATGGACAGGGACATGTAGATAGCAATGAAAACCGTACGGAGCCTAACATTTTTTTTTACGACCTCATTATTCCTACTACCATCAGAGCACCAGCCTCAAATTCTGCTGAGAATTTTGCCTTTCTCTTGATTGTCTGTTGAATTTGAGTTTTCCCGACTCCAAAATGCACAGCTATCTCTCATTGGGACTTTCCTGCCTCTGACATTTTGATGATGTCCATTCTTGCAGTGTTAATGCATTTGGTTTCTTGCTTGATGCCATGATTAATGCAAAGAGCAGTGCTGGTAGACTTGAAACTTTTTTTCCTTCTTCATCGCTGTCGTTATTCAAAGTTTGAATGTGACTGGTGGACATAAATTCACTGTTCTTATTTTTATAGCCAAACTCCTTGATAATCGACTACAATACATGGGTACGGAAGTTCAGTTACTAGATCGATGGCCATGTGGGCGTGAACTTTCCGTCCGGCAGATTTAATTTCGTATAATCTGTCATTGAAAAGGTCTGACGTCGCCTCTAGTCTCTGTCTGACAAACTTGTGTTCCTTAGTTTTAGCTTAGATCAAAGGGTGCGGCTGACCCTTTGTCAAAATGTCTAGACGCCTGCAATGTTTCACTTCTCTGTCATTTTTACTCCCCCCCCCTTCTCTCTCTCTCTCTCTCTATGTCTCTCTTTCTCTCTCCCTCTCTCTCTCTCTCTCTCTCTCTCTCTCTCTCTCTCTCTCTCTCTCTCTCTCTCTCTCTCTTTTTCTCTCTCTCCCTCTCTCTTGTCTCTATTTACTTTTCTCTCACTTTCTTTGTCTCTTTGCCCTATCCTATCTTTTACTCTCACCTCATTTGTCTTGCTCCTTTTCACCCAATGGACAGGGACATGTAGATAGCAATGAACAGACGGAGCCTAACATTTTTTTTACGACCACCCCTTTCCTATTCAGTTACACAGACTGGCCTTTGAAGAAAGGCACTGCCTGTGCTTTACGGCCCACCATTCTCGCCCCCAACCCCCCCTCGCACTCTCTCCCCCTCCCCCTCTCTCGCTTTCTCTGTCTAGCTGGTGGGCCCTTAGTCACTCACAAATTAAATGTATGGTAGAAACACATTGTCGATCATTTCCCTCTTCCCGCCCCCTCTCTAACACAAAGCCTTGGTTGCCATGGGTAGGTTTTGATCAGTTTTGATTGAATTATAGGCTGCCCGGGGTCGTCTTAGGCAGTAACAAAATATAGAAAAAAATGCAAGGGAGTCAATAAAACGTAGTCGGAAGGACAGGTTCGACTGCATATTACAGTACATTTTTTCTTCAATTACTTATTTACACATTTTCCAAAAAAAAAGCGAAAAGTTAAAAGGAAGCATTTTTACTTTTTTTTTCCCATCATACCTTGTACTTGTTGTGCACAATGAATCTATTCTTCACACCTTTTATTTCATTCAAAATAATAAATATAAAAGCAATTACCGTTCATAAAGTTTTGAAAATTCCCCAAACTAGTGGGTGCACATGGAATTAGTCTTGAATCATGTGATGTGAAAAGGTCAAGTAAACATTTGCAGTCCTGTTCTTTCAAACCTATTGTTCCATTTATTACCCTCAGTTTGTTTCAGATTAATATATATGATGCTTTTTTTGTTTCAGATACTTTTGAATATATCTGATGATGATTGTGGAAGAGAAGGAAAAAAATATCCAATTGTGAGAACACTTCAAAATCTGAGTTTGCCTGCTAGCAGGCATAGATGGATCACAGGAGCATGTTTTATTGACTCAGATACTGGCAGCGAAGGCCAAAGCTTTCTTGTCTGTGGTGACAAGAATGGATCCGTTTTCTTATACCCTTTTGTAGAGGAGTGTTGTGGTTCAGCTAGTGTGTCAAATATTGAGGTAGGCCTTTTAGGTGTATATATCAATGTTGATGTCTGATATGTTAACTCATAAACAGAATTTTGCAATACAATAGTTTTTTGTTTTGTTTCTTTGGCCATGTTCGAATCAGACTCATAATTCCAAATTGTTCTTGTTTAATTATCTTAATTCGAGTTATGTTTCCCATACCAATTCAAAGAAGAGTCCATTTCAAAGGAAAAAACAGGTGTAAAAACTAAGGAACAAATAGCTTTATATTTATAGGGGAAGGAGTGGGGAATATAGGTACTCACATTTTTTTTATGTTACTGTTGTGTTTCAATTTCGTCCCTTTAAAAAAAAGCAAACTTGAATGGTCTTAAATTGACGTTTGAATATATTCCTGTATGAAATAAATCATAGTTTCCACTGCACCATATTTTGTATCCACATGGTGTATATCAGCCAATGCAAAGCTTTTTGCGTGTTCATGGAAAGACTGGCGTTACTTCTGTTTGTGAAAGAGGAGGAAGTGTCTTTACCACTGGACGGGATGGATTCTACAGAGAATGGAAACTGCAAAAGGGGTTGCTGGTTCAGCTGCATGGTTATAAGGTAAAATTTGTTTCATTTCAATTGTGTTCTTGTGCTAAGGTTTTTGGAATTAATAGAAAAATTAAAATTTGCGTAAACTGCTTTGTTTTATAAAGACTTTTTAATGCTCTGAGAATCTCTGAAATTTCATTTTCTTCATTTTACTTTTACAGTAAAGATGTGCCATTTTCTTTAGGAAAATTTAGCCTTTCTGAATATTGTCTCTTTGTTAGCCCATTTTGTTGTGCTCTGCATTGATTTTTTTCTTTTGGCATATAACAGTTCTCAAAACCAAAGAAAAGACTTGTATGAAAGAAGCTTTAATTTGTATTTATGCTTGATCTTCATGTATGCGTGCTGTAGTTTGAAAACAAAAATACAGATGCAGATTTATATTGAAGCAACTGTACTTACCAAAGAATGTTTCAGTTTTGTACAACATAATAATAATGATATCGCTAAGGGAGGGAAGGCATTCTATCTTAACAGATTTTCGGAGCTGTGTGTCATCAGCATAATGGTGGTAATATTAGTAATGTTAGTCTATTGTTTGTTTTGAATGATGTAGATAATGGGAAGGAGGGGGTTTGACATGGGTATCAAAATAAACTAAATAATAAGCAGAAATGATATTTTCCCTTTGCCATTAGGAGGATTCCAGCAAAAGTCATTACTATTGCCCTGGACATAAATTTCCTGTTTTGTAGTAATTGCACTAATTGCTGATTATAATCCCAAATTATCCTTGCCAGGTCCTGAAAGGCTTAGACTGGATAGATCAACTAGACTGGATCAACAATGACCTTCAAGTATATGGATTTTTCTCTGTGAGCAATGTTGCATTGTAATTAACTATGCCATTTAATTCAAAATGGGACTACTTAGTACTAGTTGTTCTCTACTCTATTGATTAAGATCTCATAAAAAGAACACTGTTGTTGGTTTGTATGATCCTTAACTTTACTATGACTGAACCTCTTGAAACTGTCTAATTTTTTAAAGTTATAAGAAGCCTTTGAACATGAAATACATGACTTCTTTAGAGTCCTTTGCTGCCTTACAGATTAATTGATCTATCAAAAGTTGTAATATTCAAAATATACATATTAATTATGTTTTTTAGACTTTTATCATGGAAATCTGGCAAACTTTTAACTATCAATGATTATCTTGCAGGATCATTTTGTGGTTTGGAGTGTATCCCAAAATCAACAATTGATTTCAATTCGATGTGGAGGTGGACATAGATCCTGGGGATTCTGGAGACAGGGTGACGAGTCTCGATTTGTTTACCTCAAGAATGGCGAGGCTTGTGTTGTGGATTGTGGGTCTCATAGCAAGCAGTCCTTGCTGCATGTGAGTTTTACTTTTAAGCTGTTTTTATTGTTGGCTCCTCCACTTTGCCTCACTCAGTCACAGATCTCAGAAAAATCAGTATCCTAACTCTTGGTTTCCCAACACTCTATAGGCGAGTATGGAACAAACTTGACTTTCTGATCTCAAAGCATGTATCTATTATAAACAGTACAGACTAGTTTGATATTTACCTTATTCAAATGCTATATCCATAATCAACATTGACCAAGTCATCCATGAAAAATGTTTGTTTCTTCATTTATTTGCAAGATTCTTTAGATATAAAATTTAGAACTGTTGTATTTTGTTCCTCAGCCTGCCTTGCATGGGAGAGAAATCTGTGATGTCAAATTTCTGCCTGCACAAAGAGGTGATGAGACTTTAAAAAAAATGTCCATGCGTATTTTTTTTTCAATTCTTCATTCTTTGGGCACAAATACACAACTTTGTAATTATTTTTTAAGGAAGATACAACAAACGCCATAAAATATTATTTAAAAAAAAGATATAGATACTAAGAGAATGGTTACAGTGGTCTCAGCCTAAGCAGCTGCCCCTTGCGAGACAAGAAAAGCGAATTCTTAAGCCAGTGGGTGCTTACGTTTATTTGGAAAGGGGCGTTACTGAGTAAATGCTAAGTAGCCCCAGAGAGAAAGAGATTAAGATAAAGATAGAGAGAGAAAGAGAGAGAGAGAGAGAGAGAGAGAGAGAGAGAGAGAGAGAGAGAGAGAGAGAGAGAGAGAGAGAAGGTAAGGAAAAAATATAGAGATAGGAGAGGGTTGAGCAAAAGAGAGAGATAGAGAGAGAGATGGAAATATAGATGTTGAGAGAGAAAGAAAGAGTAGGGGTGAGAGGGTTATAGATAGAAAGGAAAGAGATGGAGAAAAAGAAAGAATAGTGAGATAGAGGAGGGGTAAAGGGAAAAGAGAGAGATGGGCTAGAGAGAGGGGGCGAGAGTGAAAAAGAAAGAGAAATTACAAAGAGAGAGATATAAGAAAAGGACAAGAGAGACAAAGATAGAGAGAGAGAGAGGAAGAAAAAAGCATACACCCTTTCAGAGTCTGTTAATAATAACGTGATTGACATATAATCTAAGCAACCGAGAGGAGTGGTGGCCGGGATTTAAAAAATTGGGGTGCTTGTTGAATGGTCAAGTCATGTTTACTCATTTATGATCGTATACCTACCTACCCTCGCGTAACAAAACTGCTGTCCCCCTGTGATTTTTATTCGAGGCAAGCCCTTCTTATGGGGGGAGGGGTTTAGGTTCGTCGGTAAACATCTCAACGTAAAGCTCTTTGATTTTCCTATTTGTGACTGTAGACCCACAGGTCTTGCCTGTAGACCCACAGGTCTACAGAGTCAATGTGACAAAGAGATGGCGGAAGGAAGATTTCTCTGGCTTCTTACATGGCTGTAGCCTAATCTACTGTTTGTAAAGGTTCACACACTAGCGTTTGCCCCTCCCCCCTTCTTCCCTCCACTTCTCTCACCCATCTGCTAATCGCATGTATTCACATACCCGTGACGCTCATATCAATCTTAGATTACAATAGAAATGATTGCCATGCTGGGGCAGTGAAAAATTCTGTGTTAGCTTGACAAATTATTGAAAAAAACAACATATCAGGACCTGTTAAAACATGTTTTTACACTTTATACGAGCCCAAAAGCGGGTGGGTAGGGGTCTTATTTAAAGAGAAAGAATTATGTTTCATAAGGCGAGTGGGTTCGAAGATGAAGTGGGTTCGTAAGCAGAGAGTTGTTACTCGGAGACCACTGTACTACATAATTTTTATTGAATTAATGTGAAAACTTTTTATCTTCATATCAATGATGTGTATATACACCCACTTATTCGGTTTCTTTCTCAATAAAATTTATTTCATCATCGACTTTGATGAGCTGGTCATATATTGCATTGTATAATTTATAATCAATTTTTCCCCCAAAGACATTGCTCAACTTATATGTTGTGCATGAGTTAACTTCTTGCTCCAACTTTTTTCTCCAGATGTTGCCCCTATTCTTTGTAGTGCAAGTGAAGATACATCCATCATGGTCAGCATTTTCAGGGGTATCCTTTCCATGTCTGCCTTGACAAATAGAGAGTGATAATTGCAGCCTCTCTATTTTGTTTATATAATTTTAAGCTAAGACATGTGCTATTGAATATATCATAAACTCAGTTTGGTCTCCTTTAAATGTTTGCATACAAATTACTGATGTACTACAAATTAAGATGAAACAAACATTTTAATCAAGCAAACAGCCATAATTCTAAATTACAAAATGATAACAAACGTTGTCCACTTTATATCACTTAAAATGAAATGTAGGTCTGTATGCTTAGCAGATAACTGAATAACATTTGGGTAATGTTTAACATTTCTAGCAGAGAATATGCCTATTTCCCTGCATGTGCTTTTGAAAATATTTAATAAATTATTGTTCAAATTGTTTCTTTTAATTTGTCAAGGACAAACTTGTTTCCCTCTGGCAATTAGGGTAATGGTTTCAAAATAATTTCTAACAGTTTATTGTTTAATTTTTATTAAGGCTCATCAACATAGTATTTGCAATAAGATATATATTTTTTCCCCCTCATTTTGATGAATTCCTTGACCGGACTACAGATCAAGACAGCTTAACAGTGTGGAAGCCACTTGCAGTGTTAAAAGGGCACTTATCTAGTGTAAGAACACTAGCTGTTTGCAGTCATGTATCAACAATGGCTCAGCCTATGAATAGGACAGAAAAATATTTTCAAAGCTCTTGCCTACTATTTTCTGGTGGGGGTAGGGCAGAAATTCGAGCATGGAAACTCAACATTCAGAACTCAGAAGATGCAAAACTCTTAAATACTGAAAACTCTGAGCCTAGCCATATACGGTTATCATCAAATAAATCTGCTTTTTCAAATTCGGACACTACAGTCTCAATAAGCAAGCTGTCTTTGAAAAAGGAAAATGTGAGGAATGAGTTATTTTGTCAGCACGAACATCTATCCACTTACTTTCTCGGAGAATCACGCCATAAAAAGAAGCACAGTTCATGGAAGACCAAAAAGCTAAAACTTGACCCAGAGACGCGCATAATGTCTGTCCATGCATCTCCTCTGCATGAACTGATGGTGTTGAAGAAAAGCTGCTTGACAAAAGAGACACAAGAGCTTGCCTCTGCTGAAAACAACTCTGGCAATGTCAGTCAGTCCCACTTGTACATCTTGTCTATTGCTGGCTCTGATGGATATTTGAGGTACATTATGAATTTATTTGCACACATTTTTATGATAAAGATTTGTATCTTTATTTAATAACTGGATGGTCTATCAATTTAGTAAAATGTCACCTTTGCATCTATAAAGCTAAGGAACTGGTGACCTCATATTTAGATCAGGAATTGTTCTTGTTTTTCTTTTTATTAAGAATCAGAGTCCCTGAGAGGGAGGAAAATGAGTTTGCATATTAAGGTAATGGTGATTTTTCTCTACTTCAACAAAAAATCATACAGTAATCAAGTATGTGTTGTGCGTTTAATGTATCTTTGCCTCACTGTACTATATTTGCTGTCTTATTCCTTTCCATACAGGATTTTATCATTTGACGAGAGAACCAGAGATTTCCATACTCTTGCTTCTACTTTTTACCATAAATGCTGTGTACTTAAAACACTACACTACATTCATCGGACACATGAAAACCAAACATTTCCTCTTATGTTGTCTGCTTCTACTCGTGGAGATATTGCCATCTGGAATCTTTTTGACGTTGTATCAGAACATCTGATAAGAGAGGCAGAAGAGCAAAAAGATGAAGGTCAAGACTTTGTTGACTTTCTTGCAGTGAGCGTGCCGGACAGTATAATGGAAACAGCGGATACAGGGGATATTCAGCCGATTTTGGATCTGAAAGCTCACCAGTCAGGCATTAACAGCTTGCATATTTTGCAAATTTCAGGTATTTGAAATTACTCTAGCATGAGTGGAATATAAGAGAGATATATTTATTGTTTGCATCATTACAATACTAAAAACTTGCCTTGATTGATGATCATTTAGAAATAGTTCTAAGAAATGAAAGAGATATTTTGAGTACAGGTTGTTTTTTTTTACATTCAGCCCTACAGACCACTTATATATTTTAGGATTGAAAAATACTTCTGCCAGGACTGCCTTATGGTGTTTAATAAGATAAGAAAAGATAAATACCTTATTTGTCCATAACGGAAATTATGCATATAATAATTCATGTTTGTAATGTGAATTTCTTATTACTCATTTTTTTTTATCGTTTCAATACATGTCTGTCACTTTGCAATTGCAGAAACTGCATGCACCTCATTTGTTGTCTTATGAAACAAATATTTAAACTCTTTGTGAATATAAGAATTAAAAGATGATAAAAGCTGAATAAATTGAACCTATGTTTTGCTGAAGATACTCCTCCCCCTGTTTCTTTCACTTACCCTGACATTTAATAATATTACATGCAATTATCCAATAGTGAAATTTGTTCAAATTTTTTTTTACTTTATCTTCTTTTAAAAAAAATTTATTAATACTTTCTTTTTTCATTAAAATGTAGACAATCTTATTGTTTAAGTATGAACATTGGTGATCCTTTTAGACAATCTTTATTTTAAATGCTATTATTTTCAGAGTCAAACGCCTTAGTTGCCTCAGGTGGTGATGACAACTCTATCGCTGTGCATAACCTTCTTATTTCTGGCTCACAATGTGTATCTGTTGCCAAGGGTACAAAAGTTGATGCTCATTCAGCACAAATAACAGGTAAGATATATTTTTCTTACTTCAGGTCATGATTTGCAATCATAAAATTGATGTACCAAATTAACTGTAAAATATACAGTCTCTGAGAATCTTTTCATTTTATTTATTCCCCCCCCCCTCCCTTTTTTTAACCTGTATACCAATTTATTATAAAGGAATGATTTTGCTATCTTAGAAATTAACAAATTTAAATATAATAAGAGATCATAATGTAAGGCAACCAGGGTGAATCAGGCACAAGCCGCTGACATAAGTTTTGAGTTTGACACCTTTAAACATAGAAAAGGTACTCTTTATTTACCTTTTTTGTTTTCAAATTTTCAAATTATCTTTGGTTATGGAAATCGTAAAAGTATAATTTTTTCAACCTCTTAAAGTGCACTTGATGCTTCTTAACACATTATGAATAACTCCAAAAGTCAAATTTCCGACTTGTGCCTGATTTACCCTGGTTGCCTCACCTGTTGTGACTCGTGAATTTGATTTATATCAGTTAAAATACGTCATTAGAATCCTTATATGTTCAATACAATTTTTTAAAACAGTTCAAAAAAATTGTGATCTCCTTGTTGCAGGAATACAGATAGTTTCGCCATCAATAATGCTCTCTACTTCAATTGACCAGAGAGTCAGTATTTGGCAGCTTTGTTTACAAGCAGATTCCATCGAGGTACTTTATCAGTTTTTATCTATTTCTTTTGTCCTGCAAACTCACTAATATTTATTCGAAATCATAAACTTACTCTATCTGTTTGAGATTTAACATAATAATTTTGTTTTTGTTTGTTTGTGAATCACAAGCTTACTATTTAAGAAATGTTTTAAATTGTAAAGCCAGTTTCAGCAAACAGCATGTTGTATTATAAACAGGCATTGAGATTATCTCTCTTAATTTAATATCAGCGCCTATTTATGCTAATTCCGAACTTTATGTCTTTTGATATAAGCCATAATGAGTCTATTATCAGTTCCTTAAATACCTCTGTTACTGATCAAACTTCATGGATGTAATCTGATAAGTTAAAGCTAAATGCATAAACAAAACTGGAAATCATTGTCATTGGAACACCAACCAATTAAAAAAAATGGTACTATCTAAGATTAACCTTTTAAGTTTCAGAGGAAGTTCTATTTTCCCAATTCTGGAAGATCTTCACTGGCTGCCAGTATGTGCTAGAATAGGGGGGCGTAGTGGTCCTGGGGTAGAACATCGACTTCCGACTAAATAGGTTCGTGGTTCGAACTCTGGTGATATCGCTCCCTACTGGTTGGCTCGGTGTCAGTTTAATGTGATCGGCTGAGACAGGAGTCATGGTATCCCCGCTCCCTCTTGTGTTTTGCAGCACTTAAAAATTGTCAGATGTCAGTCTTGGGGCCTTTCCACAATATAGCCTTTATAGTGCTGATTTGGACATTAAACCAACTCAACTCAGCTGTGCTTGGGGCCCCACTTATTTTATTTAAAGTGCTTTGAGCTTGTCTTTATTGAGGAAAAATCCTTTTTGTAAGTATATCTTAGCTAATTTTCAATGCATTTTTCGTACCAAAAAAAAAAAAAAAATTCAGGTGAAAATGATCTCATGCAAGTACATAGACATAGCAGATGTATCATGTATGGATGTATTACATGAAAGGTAAGTGATTTGATTTCTCCTTTTTAAATGTGCATTAACTGTGCATTTTTAACCTATTTATCATTTTTAAATGTTTTGCTATAGGTATTTTTTTTTTTAAATTAAGAAGAATGCACTTTGAAAAAAATTGATTAATATAATTTATGATTTTTTTAAATGAAATAATAAGTAGTTTTAATCTATTTTTGCCATGAAGAGGATCACAAAACTACACTGTTTTGAAAAACAATAGTATTTAAGGGGCATCAGTTCATTTAGAAGTAAAAAGCATATGGAAATTACCTGTTGTCTCATAAATTTTTTAAATTTAGGCAGGATTAAATATGTACTTGAAAAGGATTTTTATTGGAAATAGCAACCTTGTTGTGTCAACATTTTTTAATTTAAGGAACTCAAAGGTACAGTGGAAACCATTTATAACAGGACCGGTTGTAACAGGAATCTGGTTATAACAGGGCTTTTTGCAATCCCCGTTTTTTCCTCCTCTTTGTCTTTGTTAAAATATATCAGGGAGATAGAAAGCCTCAATCGGTTATAGCAGGGCTTTCGCGATCAACAGCACTGTGATTAAAAAAAAAATAGTGGGTCATCGTCGCAATTGAGAATGATGCAGTACATTGTAATGTAATGTTACAATCAAGCCTGTGTGTTGGCGCGCGTGGGCTTGACCGTTAACACGCCGTCACTCGGACTGACACAATGGTAACTGTAACATAGACGTAGGCCTAGGCCTAGACCCAGGCTGGCTACTGGCTATGCGCTCTCTCTCTCTCTCTCTCTCTCTCTCTCTCTCTCTCTCTCTCTCTCTCTCTGTTATCTGTTGTAACAGGGATCACAAAACTACACTGTTTTGAAAAACAATAGTATTTAAGGGGCATCAGTTCATTTAGAAGTAAAAAGCATATGGAAATTACCTGTTGTCTCATAAATTTTTTAAATTTAGGCAGGATTAAATATGTACTTGAAAAGGATTTTTATTGGAAATAGCAACCTTGTTGTGTCAACATTTTAATTTAAAACTGCTTCGAATCTCACACTAAGGTGTTTGTTTTAAAATTTTAACACATTTTTTGTGGACCTTTAAATTTCCACTATAAATCGAAACGATTTGATACAAGTTTACAGTGGACTTAGCATAGAGCATCTGTTCAAACGTTAGAACTATAGACAAAATATAGACAACAGTAAAATGTGTTCAAGTTGTATTGAACAACAAACAAGAAAACGAAAAAAAATAAAATAAAAACAACACTTCAAAACAGCCCTTGCCCCAGCACGAAAAATTGGGCCATGTGCACAATTTTACATTTATTTTGGCATTAATATTTTGAGATCAGGTAAATGCCTACAAACTTTGTTTCTGTGCTGCAAGTGACTCTCAAACTAATAAAAATGCATGTAGAAGACAAATATAGTTAACACTTTCCCTTCTTTTTATCTTCTTCAGAAATACAATACGCTTATGTGTGGCAGGAGAGGGAATGTGCCTGCTTGAATTTGAACTTGGCAATATGTAGAACAGGAAGAGTTACCTTTTCACTGAAATTTTTTCACTTGTATTTAACTAAAGTCCTCTTGAACATTTTCTTTCTTTCTTGTTGAGTCATGATTATAACAGCAGCAGCACAAGGTGATTTTTTTTTTTTTTATCGAAATCGAAGATAAAAGTTTGCAAAATTTTTAAATTGTATTTTGTAATACTAATAGTATTTTGTTCATTTATACTATAAACTGTTTTTCACATGGCATAAGTATAGGAATCTGAAATTTTAAGAATTGTCATGAGGTTTAACCAATATAAATAACCTGTTTTTATGCTTGTGATAATATGCTCTATCCATTAATCTAAAGGGGCATGTGACTGATACTTGTTTTATGCTGCTCTTGAGAGAATGAGGCAGGAGAGATTTCTGCTTGCAATTAAGATAGTGTGTCCATTTTTGTTGCTTATTGTTGATTATTAATATCTTTAATATACTGAAGTTTTATTGGATACTCGAAAGAATGGCTCTGTTTTCTATATATGTTTATACATAATAAAATCATTCTGAACAAACACATTTTGATATGGTGGCTTGATTTTTTTCAAAGACAAACATAGACAAAATAAATGAACAGATGTCAAAACAAATCATCGAATTGAGCATTAATTAATTAATTTATTCTGCTTCAATAGATAATCATTTGAAATCATGTGTAAAGCTCTTAATACAATTTTGGTAAATATTATAATGTAAATAGAATAAAATTATTTATCAGCAGTTTGAACAATATATCGGTACTAATGATTTAACATGCCAACAAAAATCACAGTCATTGCACATCTTTCCACAAATTAAGGAAAGACTATCTGTCTAAAAATAGTTGGCACATGCCAATATTATGTTGTAAGTACGTCTGATTTAATATGCATCAATTAAATAATTTATCAAAGTGTTATAATGCACTGAAAGAATTATACGGTGAGTTTTAATCAAAATTAAAAACACTGTAGACGCATGCACAGTTGGCCCACTCTAGAAAGTCTTTTCAGTCGTTTTAAGTTTTCATTCTTATTGCAAGAAGCATGGCCTACAGCGTGAATTCTTGAGCGACAGTTGAACCACCATTTTTGAACTGCGTCATAAACTATAAAAGATATGTGTTTTTTTATTCACTTCTAACGGCTCTTAATGTTCTATTCATAAAATGTTACAAGCTGTTTTTTCTTTCCAATAAATCCCATTGAGTATGACGTTCATATACTCTTAGTCTTAGCTTGACCTAGATTAAAAGTTCTGAGTACAGCTAAATCTAGCAAAATTATTAAAGATTAACTAAAATTCATATCTTTGTATAGGTTTAATCAACTAAATCAGTTTTATTTTATAAAATAACACGATTTGCCAGCTTAGGTTTAGTGTAGCGGAAAGTGAAGGGTCAGAGGTGAATGTCCATTTTAGGCTAGATCTATCATTTTATTGTTGTAATGTATTGGTTTAAATAAAACAAAATCAAGATTTCTAGGTATCCAAGTTAGATAAACAATCATAGATTCAGCCTACATTTATAATTATTGCAAGAACCACAAGCTTTAATATTATCATTGGTAGCCAAGCACACGTCGTTTACCCTCTTCTGACATCTTGGCCAAGTTCACTCTTGTGTTTACAATATAATGTGACAACCGATGCGAATGCCCCTAAACATACATACGCAAATCAGAAACTAGGATAAAAAAGTCACTTTTTACGACGTTCTTAACCAAAGTGAAATCTCGCCTTTTTCGCGGTGCATTTAACAAGGATTAAAAGTCATCGACAGCTCAAATCAGTGAAATATAGATATAAGCCTACAAAGCTCTATAAGTAGGATAACTTTTTTAGGGGCATTAATTCTTAGTACAGGTTAACAATAACAGTTTACCATTTTTTTAACGATATGTCAAAAATAAAAACATACAAAAATACTTGTTTCAATCATTTTCAAATAAAACAACAATATTCATTAGAAAGAGATCAATTGTAATATGCGCATCAATATCTTGATTATTGCCACCATTTTCTGCTTAAAATACAAGTTGAAACAGCCGTACAATCATGCTTTCAGTTTTACCTCATTTAAGTGATTAATTCATTTAGTTGAAATCATGAATGACATTGGATTCATGGGCAAGTATGCAGCGGGACCACAAAAATTAATTGACTTTTTCGTTATGATTGACATTATTTTACAAACTGAATAAAAATATACAAAATACCTACAAATAATAATTTTTTATCTTTTTTTCTTCTTATTCTTACATTTAGTTTTGTTACGACATAAAAAAATAATGAAGGAAATGTGACTTCAAAAAGAGTAGTTCCACTTAGAAGACTTTGTGTTCAACAAGCAGAAATATTTTTAAAATCCCACCAGAAAATATTTTTTCTGTTTGTGCGTTTTAAAGTAATCTTTGAATGAATAGAATATAGCCCCACTGTAATGGATTACTCACTCGTCTGTGGGCAACATATATTGTTTGATAAACTAACCAAAACCTAAAGCAGAGCTCAAGACAACAAACTTACAAAACTTTGTGAAATCACATTCCTTATGAGTTATCGATTTGGATTTTCTAAATGACAAAATTGTGTACACCAAAGACAATTCTATAATAAATTTCAATAAAGCATTTTTATATATACGCAACCACCTTCTGGTTATTAAAGAATGAAATTTCGGCGAAATAAGGATATACATAAAAGAGGGATGGGGTGAGTGGGGAGGGAGAAGTGAGTACTTGTACTGTAGACACTGACAGTGTGTCTCTTGTGTCAAGAGAACGTTCTGAGTGGCCAAAGTAAGTAATTGGTAGGGATCGGAGAAATGGTCTAGAGGCATGTTGTGGAGTTTCCCCACTTTTCTTATGGTTTGGCCGCAAAACACAAGTAGTCTTTCTTCATTTTCAAGGGCCGTTTGGTACTGAGTGTACTGAAGATAGGTGTGGCCATAAGAAAACTTTTTTGATAGAGAGAATGTAAGCTAAAACAAGATTGAGAGAAGAAAAAAATGTAACGGAGGGATAAGATGAGTAAGAACAAAAATGACTGGAAATTGAAAGACATACAGAAAAAAAAAGACGAGAGAGAGAGAGGAGATGAGTTGAGTAGGCTTGGTTTAACATCCAACGTCAGCACTATTTACGCTATATTGAGGACAGGTCCCAAGACTGGCATCTGACAATTTTATGTGCTGCCACACACGAGACAGGGTGGGGATACCATAACGATCAGATTATACTGACAACGACTCAATTAGTTACTGGGGACAAAGTTTAACCTGGGATTCAAACCACAGACCTCCAGATCTGGAGATCAACGCTCTACCTTTTGTGAGAGAGAGAGAGCTTCTTGGGAAAGAAAGACAGATAGAGAGATAGAGATTCTCGGGAAACGAATAAATTCAAGAAAATGCTGGCTGAAGTAGGACTTCGATGCATATAAAAAAAAAACCCAAACAGAAACGTAGAATGATGGCAATAGTAGAGAGAGATGTAGACATTAAGATGTAGATCTAGATCTAGGCCTACAGATTAGGCTGATCTTAACTGCTCTAAGTCTAATCGAATAGGTATATGGAAGGCTATTAAATACCAAAAGTTAAGTGATTACAATTAAATATTGTGTATTGCAAAGGCATAGATATAATTCTTTTAATTTTTCTCTATTGAAATGGGCGCACACAAGCTTTGGAGACATTTGCCAACCATTGAACCTGTGGTTTGGGAACTGTAAAAAGGGAGTCTTTTTTTTTTTAAAACCCGGTACGTGTACTCCCCTACAGGGCAGTAGTAAAATGTTACTAAAACATCATGGCGACTACTTTGTCTATGACCGCCGGTGGTTACAATGAGCAGGTACGACTATATATATATATAATTTTGTATTTTACAAGAATATGGCTTTTAAATGAGCTATAAAAAATATTCAGGAACATGTTTAAAACTTTCTAAAATATGCTAAATTCACATTGCAAAAGATATATTTTAAACTTTTTAAAAACAAATCATTTTACAATTCAGAATTTGTTTGATAATGGTATGAAAACATCTGCCATCATGTCAAAAAACATCTGAATCAGGCAAACTATAAAAAAAAATCATATCAGACTAAGTAACAAAGCTGATGAATGAAGTGTGGTTTAATTAGACAAGATTAGTTTTATTTAATATTGGTATATATAATAATACTTATTGATTTTTATATTTTTTACATCTTTCAATTTGATTGTACAAGGACCTATAAATTAAATCCTATGTTAAAAAATATATGAGATAAAAATTTTGGCTGATGCAGACAAAGTAATTACAATATTAAATTAAGTAATAAAAATCAACAACAAAAAAACAATCTCCACTAGACCCCTCCTGTGATTTAAAAGCTATGTAGTCAATTGAAATGTAAACACAAAGAATCATTGTACTTTTTTGACTATCTATAAACATATTTTTTGCCACATCAAATTTGTATCATCCATAAAATAAAAAGTCTAACAGTGTTCAAAGATTTTTGAAATCAGGAAAAAAAAAAGACCCATAAGGCACACGATAGCTGAAAATAGTTATAAATTCTGTGGTGATGGTGTGCTCACATATGTAGGCCTGGAAATGCAAATTTAACTAGAAAGAAAGCTTGGCAGCATGAAATGATTACACTCACTTAAGGTAGGTACCAGACAAGATTAAAAGAAAAAAACATGTTATACACACAAGTACAAGATTTGATAATTTTTAAAACCCACCAAACTACTGCAATATATAGTTAAAAATTAATACACTTAGTCATGTATTGAAAGAGGAAATGGTTTTATGATTGTTTCACAAGGTTAAAACTTCATCTACACAAAGAAATTACTGTGTTTAATTATTGAAAGCAGTTAATGTTATTATTGACATAGTGTTATTTGGTGGTGTAAGATGCAAGAGCATTTGACATAAACCTGAAAGTAATGGTTGAAGAAATTAAGCCTGTTTATAACAAGAAAGTACAGGAAACATGCTGGCAATAAAACTTTGTAATCATCCCTCTTTGTCCACTCAGTCTATTTAAGCTTTATATAAAGTGGGAATAAGGAAACTGAAAAGAATTCTATCTTGTAACAGCAAGTTTTAGATACTCTATAGTAGCTCTTCACTATTTTCAGCTTGTCACATGTGAAAGTCCACAATGTTCTTAGTTACATATTTGATAAAGTAATACTAAACATGGAGAATGAAATCATAATAAATTGTAATAGTAGTATTCCTATTCAAAAAGCCTCCATTTTTAAAAATTATTTTTACACCCTTTTGCAAATATCATCGACCATAATTATAATACTGAGAGATTGAGATCAGATTGCAAGAACTCTTTGTTAAAATAACATTACAAAATATCACTCTTGTGGTTTTAATTTGGATACAACAAACCATATTTCAAATCATATGAAAGTGTATTTTATGCGTGACTCAATTTTCTAGATAGCTTTAGTTGTACCTTGAACATGAATACAATTTTAAGGTGGCTTTTTGTAGTATATTTTTTACCCTGGAGATTAAAAAAAAAGAGACATGGATTTGATAATGTGATGTCCATGAGTATTTAAACTACTGAGTTTCTTATGAAGAGTAAGGGTGCGTTAAAGCCAATAAATCAAGACTGATCTTTTATAAGCAAAAGAAAGTGCTGATCCCTCCTACAATCTGAAAGAGAAAGTACAACATAAATAGCAAATTGAGATTTTCCAGGGATTAAAACCAACCATGTTTTTCTTGTACAGTTTCGAAACCTCTATACATTACTTCCTTTCCTCGAGGATGCTCAAGACTTCATCTCTTTTCTGTGTTGCATAAGTCACAGCTGTGTTAATATCACCCTTTATCTGCAAAAAAAAAAAGACAGTAAAAACATGTTAAAGTAGATTCCATATAACTCTGATCGTAAAAATTGCAATGTTTGACAGGTGTTTCTGTTGACAACAGTTTAAGATAACAATCTTAATTATTAACATCTATAAGTATTAGTCTTAAAGTTATGAAATGAAAAGTAAATTATATCTTCAATTTTATTTGTAACTTTTTTATATGGTAATTGGTACTCACAGTGCATATTTGAAATTTAAATGCTAAGTCACCAAGACATTTTTATAGAAAATAAAATGCTTTCTGGCAACATTTCCATTTGTTGTTTCCTGATCACTGTCTTCGTTTTCTCAAACTCTTGCATTCTTGCTCCAAAAACATTTTTGCTTGTTAACGTCGCATTTAAATAGGTTTCACATAAATTTATAAATCAGTGATAGCATAATATGTGCTCAATCAACTAAAAAACATAGCCAGACAATTGATTGATGGCCACTTCCAACTCACAGTAACCCTGGTCAATTTTAAGTCGGATTTCGAATAGAGTTCTCAAATTTTAATTAGCTGAGATATGTGCCAAATTAAGACAGAAAAGAGTAAGAAGTAATAAAATATTAAACTATTGAGACAATAAATTAATAATGGATATTGAATAAATGGAGTGGAATGTATGCTTCGTACCAAATGTTGCTTATTAACAAAAATGTAATAGTCCCAAAGTACAAGGTAAAAGAAAAGATATTAAATCTTTCCAAGCTAATGTGATCGTACGCGTGAAACTTCTTTATAAGCGGCCATAGTAAGTATATCTCTCGATTGCAGTGATTTTCCCATTGGTTTATGGGATCGGGAAATAGTGAAACTCTTTGTTAGAGAAAACTGCATATGTTTAGCTATATTTGTTTAGCCACAGAAGAGGTAGAAACATGTTTCTAGATCGAGTTCCTGTTAGAGTTCCCGGGATTTTTTTTTTATCAGATCTATCTTCATAATGGTGTTTGAATTCCTCCAAACGTTTACTATGGAAGAAAATATATATGTTGATGATGAATCATATATTGAAGATGGGAAGATGAGTGATGATGAAGAGCAAGAAGAAAGTTCAAGTGCCGATCGGGACAGTCCAAGTCTAGATCTAGACCTAACAAAGACTGGATTGATAATATAATGATACAGTGTATTTCGGTGGGTGTTGCAGATAAACTTAGGCAAAAATTTAACCAAAACCCAAAAATTCAACCTGTATCTTTTCTCTACACTGTTCCTATTTTTTTATATTCTATTTTTACTTCTCTCTGAGTTGCTAGCATTGATCTACCAAACACACAAAAGTAACAAGAAAAACAGAACATGTACATTTTTTTCAATAAAAATATTTTCTTTCTCCATTACTTTTTACCACAAGCACATAAAAGTATATATTTTCTGAAAGTTTATCCATTTTCCGATCTGATGATATTTAAAAAAACCAAAAACAAACTTTTGTAAAGAATCATCAAACAAAAAAAAAGCTTTTAGAGAAGTAGTTGAAGGGGAATTACAGCGATCTCCCTAGGCTTAGCCACAGGTAAATATATGCTCAGGTAGACCTTGGGCATGGGGTGCATGGCTCTCATGGGGGTTGGGGTTGTAAAGACGTAAGCTTTTGAGTCCGAGACATGCGGTAGAGCTTATTTTTTTCTGAGCACCAAACACCTTAATAACCATGTCGATCTAGATCTAGAATGGACTAAGGACTAGACAGTAACGAACCAGTGAACACATATTTTGATGATAGACATTGTGGTCCTAGAAACCATTTTCAGCTCAGGAGGATAGGTATAGAGTCAAAATAGTGCCAGGGCTTAGGGCTCAAAGCAACAGTCTCAACTTAGGAAAAACCAATTGCCATACCTTATCTGCAAACTCCTTATCTTCAATCTGTTGAAGATTGATCATAACATTGTAATAAGCTCCCCAGACTCCAGTCTCTAAAACACGAGCACCAACCTGAAGAGTAAAAAAAATTGAAATGACTCTTACAGAATATATAGCTCTAATATAGTAATACATGTTAATAGTAAATTTTCATAATAGACAAACCAGGACGTAACAAAAAATATGCATTTTCTTCCATTTACTACAAAACTTACTCCATCCCTAAAAGAGGCTGTAGATTATGTTAGAATCCAACCATCCACCTGAATGTAATTTGAATTCATGACACTTTAATCATGAAAAGCTGAAATATTGGTTTTACACGATTTCTGGTTTCTGTGCACCCGCCAAAGATTGAAACTTTCCATAGAAAGAAACAAAAAGAACAGTTTCAACTTTAAACCAAAATGATTTCAAAGCTTTTCATACTTTTTGTGGAATTCAAATTTTTATTGTATCTTCAATAATTTTTTTAAATGATTCTAGTTATAGATCAATTCATCCTTTTAAAAAAAAATTATCTTTACCTCAATATCAGATTTACAGTTGCTGTTACTGATTTTGGTCAATTATATCAATTCATCGTCTTTTAATTAATCCCACCTGAATCCTTTTTTAAAATTCACCTTACCTGGAGATCAGATTTGCAGTTGATGTTACTGACTTTTGCCAATTCTGTCATGTAAGGCCACATCCCATTTGCTATTTGAGCAACACACATTGGCACTTTTATCGCTGTCAACATCCCTTGCTTCATTGCTTCATTTCTCCTGGGGTTGGAGAAAATAATGAAAAAAAAAGAAAAACAAAATTTTAATTACAATTTATTGTCATGAGTTTTAATTAAAACGTCTCTAGACATGGCTTTATGACTGTGCTAAAAATTTTATACCAGTACTCAACATTATTTTAAAAAACTTCAGCTACCTTAGCCATCCCACTGTTGTTCCTAGATATCACAGTTAAAAAATATTATTACATCAAAATACGAAAGTTTGGGACATTAGGGATCATAAGTAGCAAAAACAAAAGAAAAAACAACAACCCAAAAACAAAAACTTAACACAAACCAGCATATAGAACCACCAAAGCAAAAAACAAACAGAGAAACAGAAGCGGCAATCTTCAACTTACAGCTTTTGCTCCTCCTCTGTCTTTTTGGGTAGTTTCATGGCAAGCTATACAATTTGATACAAAAAAAAAAAATTAAGACAGAGGTTAAACAAGATTCATGTTGAGAAAAGAATGGCAGCAAAACATTATTAGATACATTATTAAGCTTATGAAATAAACAAATACAGAGATATAGCATCAAGGTTTCAACTTCATTTTGATTGTGAGTCATATTTATTTGATTTAAAATTTGCCATGTGGCAAATAGACCAACGATTGGAATTATTCAGGGTTGCTTACCACACAATAATAACTTTGATAAAATCAGATAATAAAGAGTGATGCAGTTCATAACATATGTGATGCAATCAATACCCGAAAATTAAAAAAAAAAAAAAGACTAAAAGGTGGTAATATAATTTTACAATCGAAGTATTTAACCGATTAGAATTTATTACCAAGAAAAGTAAGAAGTAATAAAATATTAAACTATTGAGACAATAAATTAATAATGGATATTGAATAAATGGAGTGGAATGTATGCGTCGTACCAAATGTTGCTTATTAACAAAAATGTAATAGTCCCAAAGTACAAGGTAAAAGAAAAGATATTAAATCTTTCCAAGCTAATGTGATCGTAACAGCGTCAATAAAGTGCACTAAGTCCTTCATGCCTTTATACAGAGGAGGTATTAAGGATCTCATCTGGCTGTCTAAGGAAGCAAACTTTCTGTTGCCATAGGTGAGAAATCCAACCATTGAGCCCAGAGCAGCACCCTCAATAATGAAACAAAAGCAGACTAATATTATAGCAATCCATGTACAATGTTACCATGAAGTCAAATATTCAAATTCCTCATTTTTTATGTATGCTTATTGAAAAAATAATATTTATATTGTATTCTTTATAAAAGTTTGTGTCCTTGCTTAGTCCCCTGACTTGACAGCAATCTTGAAAATGTATGTTTCAGTAATACCTTATACTGTTTATATTTTATCTACATATTAAGACATATCATTCAAGTTTTTTCATTTTTAAAATGATATCACGCATATCATCCATTTTCTGTCCTTGAGTTATATAATAAATTTCACTTTTTAGTTAATTTTAACATTATTTTTTTTTTTTTACAATTTTGAATTGCTGCAAACGATTATTAAATTAATTGAGTAGCTGCCAAGAAAAAGCACAAAATTGTTGATGCTTCTATTTTGCAAAATTGAGCAAAATATTTTGTTTTCAGTTTCATAGTCTAAAAAGGTGAAATTAAAAAAAAACAATCCTTTAAAAATACTATGAAAAATAATTTAAAAATTCAAAAACTCCCTAAAACAGCACAAACTAAATTTTAAAAATCAAATGAAACACAGAAAGTAAAATTTCGGACTTCTCTGCCTTTTCCCTAAACCTTTACAGAGTTGCTGGCATATTGAGAGGGTAATGATGAACATGAGCTAAAAGATTACCAAAGATGCACAAAGAGCAGCAACAGAACCTCCACCAGGTGAAGGAGATCTAGATCCAACTGTGAGAATAAAGTCACGCACATCCATGTTTGCTAAAGGTCCTTCTTTCTCTGGTTGGATCATGTACCTGAAATAAATAAATGAACAGAAATAATTTTTAAAATGATGTCCACAGATAAAAGTTCACTGATTACAAGTAATCATATCTAGAGCAGTGACAATAAAGAAAGAATAATTTGGGATGAGAGACAAAGAGAGAGAGAGAGAGAGAGAGAGAGAGAGAGAGAGAGAGAGAGAGAAGAGAGAGAGAGAGAGAGATAGAGAGAGAGAGATGGAATGCGTGAGTTAAAGAAATAAAAGACTATGAATGAATGGACTAGTGTAAACCAGGTCTTGAGAGATCAAGACAGAAAAGGGATGTCTAGCGACTGCCAGATTACCTGTGAAAATAAACACAGGCCCCGTCAATACCCACCTGTGTGTGCAGGTAGACTATTACAAGCTCTCTTACAATTTACATGAGTCACATAAAACCACTGCACTACAAAAGGCCTTGGAATCACCACATATGTGTTAATTTATTTGTATGTTGTAAGAGCTTTGATTTTCTTAGGTACTTATGGCAAACAACCTATCCTTAATGGCTCCATTGGAGGCCGATGAAATTTTTTTCCCGTTCACCTGGGTAAAATGTCCTGATTTCACAAAGACTTTAAGAGAGAAAAAACTCTGTTCCCCAGCATCTTTGCAGATTTCGCAGAAATTTCCGATTTTGCAGGTTCGACTCTATTTCCAACGTGTGCCAAAGAATTTTAAAGAGCCCTGGTACTTGAATCTACAAATAAAACACTCATAGAGACGATTCTGTGAGGTCTTGAGCTTGAAATCAAACCATTCACATGTCTTCTACATTATCCACAAGAAAATGATTGATATGAAAAAAATGTGAGAAAGTATTATAAGCTTCTAGTTGGAAAGTAACGGGTCAACTTTGAATCAGGCTGCCTTTCTCCCTGCTAGTTGCGAGGATGTCTGTATAATGTGACTAACTGGGACACAAATCCTGGTATCCTATCTCTGTCTCTGTGTGACCAGCATGTACATTTGTCAGATTAATCCCCATTGATGGTAATAAAAACAAAACAAAAACAAAAAGAAAGAAAAATACATAAACCACTTACTCTACTATTCTTTCCTTAGGACTGAATGCCCCCAAGGAGTTCAATCCCAGCCTGTTTATCACCTGTAGCATAAAAATAAACAATGTTGTGTAAAGAGATGTCTTCCATAAACAGACCTTTTGATTTAACATGACTTTCTTCATTTCAAATTAAATCAAACTTTTCAGTCGGCGTTTCCTTTCTTAAGTCATTTAACTTATTGGGACAGCCCTGTTCACTTCATAATAAAGGGTAAATAGAAAATAAATAAATAATTTTTAACAGCTAACTTATGCACCCCCCCCCCCCCACACACACCCACCACCTAATCAAGGGTACAAAATATCTTTAAAAATCAATTTAAAGAATGAAATTTGGTGAAACAATTTTTCAGAATTAAAAAAGAAAAATGAGCTACAACAATGTTGAATTTGAAGCATGACTGCAAATTTTTATTTTTAGTTTGAATACCTACCCAAAGGTATAGCAACAAATATGAACCTACCAATCTTAGTTTTTGATCTTCTTCTAGTATGAACAGGTTTTCCTTTTTCATGTAGTAATCAGCTGTGTCTAACATGGCTTTGAGTGGCACCAGACCAACAATTTGAGATCCTACAACAGCAAGGTTCAGTGCCTTAAAAAAAAATAAATGAAGAAAAAACATCATAACATATATTGTTGAGAAAAATTATATACAAAATCATAACATTAAAAAAAAAATATCTTTACCTCACTCTTTGCAAACAATAATTTTATTATCTTTTTCATTCATTTTGAAAGCATTATATATCTGGAAATTTTGTGGTAAACAAGTTAAGAAATGAGTTTTAAGAAAACTTTTGAAAGGGCTTTTATTCTTTTTAAACAATCAGAGGTCATAGCTTTCTTCTCCGATCACCAATGCCAACTGACACAACACTTCATGATGAATATAGTTTACTAATATGAACCAGTGGCAGTAACAAGGACAGAAGGTTTTTACCCGGGACTCAACAAATAAAACAGAGAGATTTAAACGTCATAGTAATTTACAAAGATTGCCTATTATCATAGACTCCCATGGCTCACCTCAGCATCTTTAACACATTCTTCATATGCCTGATGTATTCCTGTAACCTCAGAATCAGTTATATTAACAGAGACTTGAGCCATATTAGCTTCCTCAAGGTACCATCCTATGGCTTGCACACATTTGAGCTTACCCTCCTGTATTAAAAAAGAGGGTAACAACAGAATGTTACACTCAGTGAATGTATGCATCTGAAAACATCTAAAGATCTATATAATGCTTAATTACATCTGGTGATATCAACCAAACATTTTTGCATAGTAAAACTTTGTATGAGGAAGCGTTAAAAATGGACTGCATTATCTTTTCACAGGTGAAGCTTAATTTTCACAGATTGGGAGAAAAAAGGCATGCTGATGATTTGGTTTTTTATGGGAAAATTTTATACACTTTTATCAATTATCTTATTTTTATAAAACGCAAAACATTTACAACATATGCTTTCTTCTTTGAACCTTTAAATAACTCTTTAAAAAAGTAAAATGTAAATGATTAAAAGTAGTCTTGAGAGCCAGTTCTCCTACTAGCAAATAGGATACACTACAAAAGTGATTACCAAAACTACAATGGGCTAGAACATCAACTAAAAGACTTAAACCGCCATTTAAATAGCCTGACCTGCGCACATGTTAATTAACAGAGTGAGCAAAAAAGACATAGTACAGACCAAAGGCATAGAAAGGATATTGAATAAATGCTTATGTACTGAGAATTAGCCCAGGTGGGATTTCTTGGACTATTTGCTGATAAAGAATAAACAAAGTGACACCTATTGCTGTCCTTTGGTGAGAGCCTGAAGCATAAAAGAACAAAAACTGCCTAAGAAATACATGGCTGGATTGATGACGAGCACACATGGAGAAGTGATATCCAAGCCTTATCTGCTTTAGATCACAGAGTAAATATTTTACGGATGTAATGACTTCAATATTTGCAAGCTATCAATATTAAATGATAAAACTAATATGAAGGTTGTAGGATGAAAATCAATATTACCTTACTTTCCCCTCTTCCATTTTCTCTTATGTTGAGAGCCACACGATGAGCCTGCTCTTTAGTTGCCAACATGTTAATGTTGTATGCAATTAAGAACTTTCGTGCTCCAACACATGTTGCACCCCAGTTTGGAACAAACTCTGGCAAGCCATAGTCTGGCTTCCATTTAGGATCCCTCAACTACACAAAATAAAGATACACGGATACTTTCATACAGATCTAATTGTCATTATAAGTGTGTCATTCTTTGCATTTGGATGATTTGCAGAAATAAAAAAATGTCTTAACATTGACATAAAACACAAATAAGCTAGATATAAATGTGAGAAAATGTATGTACTTTTATTGAAGATCCATTTTTTTAAAAGTACCACTTACCAAAACCGCATTGTACTAAATAAAATATACAAATTTTACTCTCACTTTAACAAAAATTCCAACATTTCATGTTTTATTTTTTAAATAATTTATTTGAAAAAAAAAGAAGAAGGAAATGAAGTAAGGATTTATAAGCCAATGTCTGATTATTTCACATATTATTATTATAAGGTTAAAAAACTAATTTTTTTTTCGTTCCTAAATGCAAACTCTCAGTCCTTTGAATTCAAATCCAATTCCTCTAAATTAAATGCATATAAATACATCACAAATTAGCTGATAGCAAATATCATAGATTTTTTGTGTGTCTTTCTTTATCACTCCTTAGTGCAATTTTTACTCTCTCTTCGGTCTGTTTATACTTATCTCTACTCAAGAGAGTTTGTGAGCTGCTCACTATTTTTTTTGCATACCTTGTCAGCAAGTCCTTCGTATTCTCCAGATCGGACATCTGGTAAAGACTTTCTATCCTCGCAATTTGATGCAGCACCATACAAGTAAACTGCCATTTAAGAAATGTGTGGAAGGCTCTTTGTGAGGACCAAAATGGCAACTTTTAATAATTATTAATAGATGTGATTAGGATAATGAGTAAATTAAAAACCTACGATATTTAAAGCTTCAAATGATTAGTTTTAGCTGAGGAAATCATAGAAAATAAATACATGAAAGGAAAAGTTAGGACTTATTGTTTAACAACTTATTCTGTCTTTTTTAAAATCTGTTTAATTATATTCTCTTAAAAAAAAAACACCTAGAATATTAATTATTTTACAATATTTGAAAACAAAACTAAACTGAAAAACCTGTTTTTATTCTTCAGCATTTCCCCCCCTCCAATTTGCTCCAATTCATTTTAAGTCAGAGTCTTGAAAAAGTCAGACTAATCCCTGCTTTTATTTTAAATGAGCAACCATGGTGCATCTAACAATCTGTGACAAGTATTATCAAACTTCTTTGTATGATTATAATTGATACAGCCATCGAGGCCCAAAAGGCTTGGTTTTCATTACATAAAAGCAGATTTAATAAATCTAAAGAAATCCAAAGTGAAGTTGAGAATATTATATACCTGGCACACCAAGCTCAATAGATAGGCGTTCTCCGAATTCTTTGGCACATTCGACACAGTCCTCCATGGTGACATCTTGAACTGGGATGAAAGGGCAGACATCCATTGCTCCCATTCTGGGATGTTCACCTGAAGAAAGAATATTTTAAAATGCTTCTTCGAAACAAAACATACTTAAAGAAAATCAATTTAGCCTAAACTTAGTAAAACACCTTCAATTTTAAATCACTTGGAATTTACATAAATAAAATGGTGTTGTTACATCAGTTTTAAAAACAAACCTAATCATCACCACTATTTTCCCCTTCAAAACCCAGTGGTATACTAAAACTCAAAACGTACCACTATGTAATCTCATATCAATCATAGAATGGGCTACACGAGCGGCATTCATAGCACCATCAACAACGTCTTCAGGACTTCCAACAAATGTATATACAGTTCTGTTGGTCGATTGTCCTGGATCAACATCTAGGAGACTGCAGCCTGATGTTTGCACAATGGCAGCAGCAATGGCTTCAATCACCTGTACAAAAAATTTATTTCCTTCAGAGAATTGTGAAAAACATAGTATGTGAAGCAACCAGGGTGAATCAGGTACATGAAAATTTTGACTTTTTCAGTTATTAATAGTGTGTTAAGAAGCATCAAACAGACTTTACGGGGTTGAGAAAGTTATGAGTCTAATTCTAAAACCCAGAGATAATTCATTTCATTTGAATAGGAAAAAGTTCAACGTAGAGTAGTTTTCCCATGTTTAGGGGACTGTGCGCTAAACTTTTATGAGAGGTGTATGCCAGATTCACCATGGTCACTTACATATTAAACCATTCATGCATCAAAATTTAAATGTTTCTTATAGAATCAAAATTAAGGTGACATCAAATATGGTCACTTATTTTAGCAATAAAGCAGCTTTCCTCTAAGAACTCATTTAGGAATAGTGAAACATATTTTATTCTCTTTATTTTACCCACATAAAAATCTGCATAAGAAACCACTTTATTAGAGAAGTTTGGAAATATTTTTTCCAGATCTCCATGGCAGAGACAACTTCAATCCATTTTATTTTAAGCTTAGATCAATCATAAATTGCTTTCAGTATTAAAGATCTTAAAGACTGGCATATAACATGAGAGAGATGGTTCTTTCCACAGCATGGTGTATCTTTTAAAACTAGGATGGATACTGACCCTTTAAAGTATAACTCAAATTCGAAAATAAAAAACAAAGCACAATTTGTTTTCATTTTGAACAATTGGATTTCACCAATCCTTTAATAGCAAATGATAGTTTATAAATGCAATCTCATAGTCGTATATGTCATTGTATATTACAAACAAGAAATATATTTTACCTCCTTATTTCTTCCTTCAGAAAAGTTTGGTACACACTCAACTATACGAGGCATGTTGCTTTTACTTTATCACTTCTTCAAAAATTGAATATGGAACCTGATTGACAGATCGTTACTTATAATCCAATTGTGCCTGAAAATAAAATAAAATAGACTTATAATATTATTAACAAAACCACTTAAAAATATTCCTAATAAAAAAAACCCACAAAAAACAACAAACAAACAACATTGCAATTTTAACCCTGGCTCTGCAAGGCGCCGACTTTAAGGATCGCCTATAGTGGGGGTTGGGGACGGTAGCCGTGGAGTAGAACATCGGCTTTAAGAGCAGGAGGTCCATGGTTCGAGCTCTGACTATTTCGCCCCCTACTGGTTAGGTCGGTGACATTTTAGTGTAACCGGCTGAGACAGAGTCATGGCATCACGCCTTCACCTGTGTGGCAGCACATGAAAATGCCAGACGTCAGGTTTGGGGCCCGTCCACGATATTTATAGCGTATATAGGGCTGACGTTGGACATTAAAGCAACTCAGGCTAGTTCTAGCACGTCAGTGCTGGTAGCTACATATCTAGATCTCGATTATAGTTCCAGATTATAATAGGTACACATAAATCTAGATCTAGCTCAACCTGTATTGGCTGCAAAACACAATGTATAAGAATTTAGATCAAGATATATAGATGCCGTGTTGCGGTTGCCTTGGGCTTTTCATCTGAACTCCTGGGGGAGCTTGCCTTCAGACACACCCACACGTTTCTAAAACCCCGATGTGTGAACCGAACATATGATCAGGAAGAATCTAGGACAAATTGAACAGCATGTGACAATCAAAGCACGGTGACAACTTTGAACGAGGGTCTGTGTAGTCGAGTGCAAAAAGAAAAAAAAAATGACCGAGGCCTTCAAAAATGACGTCACCACGCTTTGTGTTATTTCCTTGGCAATAGTGCTCTCTAGAAGTGATGACGCGTTTGTTTGTGTGGTCTACGTCCATGTCCACCAAATCAAAGCACGGTGACAACTTTGAACGAGGGTCTGTGTAGTCGAGTGCAAAAAGAAAAAAAAAATGACCGAGGCCTTCAAAAATGACGTCACCACGCTTTGTGTTATTTCCTTGGCAATAGTGCTGGCTAGAAGTGATGACGCGTTTGTTTGTGTGGTCTACGTCCATGTCCACCATATTGCTTGTTTTCACAGGCCCGGGTCGAAGTTGAAGATCGCCGAGGGTGCAAGATGTCTTCAGTGATGAAAGCCTAAAACTGAGCCAGGCATGAGCCAAAATTTAGATTAAATCTACATTGGAAATAAAAAATACCTGGGTATCCCACAGGTGCATTTCACAAAAAGACGGAAAAATAATTAGAATCTAGGTAATGCATGTATCAAATACTTACACTTGGTTTTGACATTTCGTTGAGCAACGAAACTTCGGGAAAACCTAATCTAGATCTAGATTTGATCTGAAACTTGTGCATCAGAATAATTTTCCACAGGCTCAGTCCAATTTTTAGATCTTAAGTTTTAATCTAGGGCCTATATATATCTATATATGTATTCTTCATAGAGGTATACTCTCTGTCTTTCTCTTTGGATGCTGTTTGTCTCCAAAGTTTCCATGGGGTGTGTGGCCCAAGACCTAAGTTTGACATTGTTTTTGTGATGGGATACAAGACTGTAAGACCAGTGGGGATAGATCTAGGCTCTACCTGGTCTTCTGTCTAAGCCTTCAAAATTGGCCCAACTCTCAACAATAACTTGCATAATTTGCATCTAAAATATATGTTAGGGCCTAATATATTCTGAATTCTCAACTGGTGTTACGAGTAGCGTTTGCCGTACCAAACTAAAGGGTCCATTGCTAACTCTTGCTGTATTTCTTTGTGTTAAATAATGTAATACGCATTGAAAGATGAAACAAAAATGAAGGATGGTGGCGGTGGGAAAGGGTTGAAGAGTAAGACTTGAATTTGATCTACAGTGACAAAGATGAAAACAGATGTATTTATAACTATTTATGATTTATAACTGGAGTGAGGAGACCCAAATAATACAGATGAAGAGAGGTGACTGATAAAGATGAAAACATACATGTATAAACTATAATGATAACTGGAGTGAGGAGACTCAAATAATACAGATGAAGAGAGGTTATTCTGTTCAAACTGAAAACAAGAGTCTTCGATAGTACATTGCCTCTCATTTAAGATTTAGATCTAGATACATGGCACTACCAATCAGTAATTCCGGACAGTTGAACCTAATTTTCAAGTTGCCTTGCCCCAAAACTGTGTTGCCTGTTTTATTTACTCACTGCAAGGCAGTGAGAATGCAAACTAGTGCGAGGAAGTGACCCAGAAAAGTTGGCTTTAACAACTTTCTTTTCGTCACCTAGAAGTGATTTTTTGTTTTTGTTTCTGCATTTGTTTAAAATATTTTGGCCAAGCCAAGGTTTGCAGAAAAATTGAAAATCAGTTAAATTAAAAAAAAATTGTTTGGCTTGATTTATTTATGTGGCTCTGCAATCTCAGGGTTTATAATGTTCATTTACAGAATAACTAACTACTAAAACATTTCTTTTCTATCCCTCCAAAGGTTCAAAAAAGTATAATGGCTTTAGCAATACGTAGGAGGCATACCCCTGTGTATTATGCACAACAGATCATAAGTGCTATATCATACATTCGACAACAAAGACAGATTCCAAATTTTGAGCGTATTTCTCGCTATCTCCAACGATATGCTGAGATTACACCAAGGCAATGCAAAGAACATTTGAACAACGCTGTGAGTGATGGACTTATTGTGGAATACTCAGCAATTGTTTCAAAAGGACAAAGAACAGGATTAGAGCAAGAAGGATACAGAATACCACAAGCGGGAGAAGTGGAACAGGTATACCCAGGAACAATATTCTTAACAAATGTCATTTAGCCTATTAACCCATAATTAGATCTATAGTTTTAAAAGGTCATCTTAAGGACTAAAAAAATTGTGCTACTCAGGCTTAAGGATTGTATGCCAGCAATTCTACTGTTTACAAAAAGCAAGAAAATACACAAACAATATATAAGATGCCTTTAGAAACATTTCATTGGTTTTGTAAAAGAAAAAAAGTGTTTTCTACTAACTAGCCAATTCAGAAAATTCAATTTTACAGTATTTATTGTGCAGAAAGAAAATTAGAAATATTCTTACACAATAACCTCTTAAATGTGTTTCATTATAATATATTTTTTGGTAAACTTAGCGTACAAATTCTGATCTTAACAGATTTGAAATTAAATGTCTTACCTTACAGTTAAATGATGGTCACGACTGGTATTGCTTTGAGTGCCACCAGCCTGGAGAGGTGTACGAATGCAGCAGCTGTTTCCGAGTCTACCACCAAGGCTGCACAAGAGAAGATACCACTGGCGAGGAGTTTATTTGTAGCGTTTGCAGGGTGAGTGACTAGTTGATTTTTTTATTAATTTTTTTTTTTTTTTTTATTAAACTGAAGCATTACTTCTGTGGGTGACCTTTTTATTTAACAAAAAAGTACCACCCTGATTTTACCTCTTTTGCTCATTTTCACCTTGGAAACTGAATCTCCCTTTTTATTTCCTCTTTGATAAATTTCTCTCTCAAATCAGCTCTCTTTCGGTTGAGAGGGTATCACTGAGGTTTTTATGAATAGTTTTGTGAAAATTGAGAATGACCTTTTTATTTTCATTTATATATTACTTAGCTGATTCTTGACATTTATGCAAATATTAGGTTTAAAATCTTCTCTAACCATTCAAGACAGGCACAGGATGGCATTTGGTTTAATTGAAAACCTCCATTGTATATCTCACAAAATCAGAAATTTATATTATGTTCCTGGATAAAAATACAGTATCCAATTAGTATTGTCTAATCTACAAAAAATGTAATGGGACTCTAATGATGAAATATACAACCTTAATTTCATTTCAGTCACTTATAAACATATTTAGGAAAAAATCAATTACAAATTCAAAAGGGTTGAGACATAAGTTGAGTTGAGTTGGTTTAACGTCCAACATCAGCACTATATAGACTATATTTGGACGGGCCCCAAGACGTACATCTGACAATTTTACGTGCTGCTGCACACGAGACAGGGCGGTCACATTATACTGACACCGACCCAACCAGTAGGGAACGCAACCCCCAAGATTCAAACTCAGGACCTTTTGCGTCGGAAGTCAGTGTTCTACCCCTGGACCACCGCCGCCCCCACCCCCCGGTTGAGACATAAAAGGCTTACCAAGGTCATACATAAATATTTGCAGCTTAGTCAGATGTGTTCACATCTTTCTTGGAAAATCAAGGAATGATCTCAGATATGATCCTTCGAAGAATACAAATTTGTTATAGAACTGGAATGGTATAGTGGAAACTATGAAAAGTATTTGTCATAATACTTATCTATAATAAATAAAAAGGATATATTCTTTGAACAAAAAAAAGTACAATAGTAGTAAGGAAAACATTACAGTTACAGCTACTTATTTTGCTAACTGGTTGTATATATATCTAAACAATGTTTTTCAAAACTGGTATTTAATGAAGGTTTTCAGTTTTTTGCATGGTCAAGTGAAAGAAAAATATATTGCCATAAATTGAAGGTGATCTTTATATCAATTAGTGAAATTGGCAAGTCAGTGACTCACTATCCACAGAACAAAACTATTGACTTGTCCAGACAATGAAAAATTTCAATATATATCTATGTTCTTATGTTCTGAATTCAATAAGGAAACTAGTCTAATCATACAAAAGTATTCTTTAAATTTAAAAGCCATACGCTTTGGTTGTAAGTTGACAATTCAATAAACATAAGATTAATAACTGTTCATGGGTAATGGAAACATTTCAGTAATACTTCTTTTCTGGAGTGTTTAGATCTGTCCATTACGTTCACATATTATACATGCCTTAATTCTGTTTAAAATATCAAGGTACTTATTGCGCATTTACATCAATCCAACAACTAAAATTCTAAAACCTATTTTATAACGGCAATATCTAAAAAATATAATGTTATATAGTACAAAGTATAAAGGTAAATTTTGCTCACCTCTACCTGTTCTCTAGACTGGACTTCGAAATCTTCTATTACTCATAAATATTTTAGGATCATTCTAGTACAAATTTTGCCCCAGATCCATTAAAAAGAAAATTGTTTTCTTTCATTTTACACCTTTATACCATATAAAGTGTACCAAATTGTCACACACAAAGATAATGGAAATCTTATCAGAAGTTATGTTGTGGAAACAACACACCACATTTATGAAAAAATGAAGTGTTTTTGAATATTCGATTAAAAACATAGTGATTAACTTTTTATCAGTCTTTGAAACAGGATGAATGATTATTTTGGTCCATTATTTTACTCTTGGTTTTCTCTGCAAGTGGGAGAGATTATAAAAAAAAAATGGCAATTATTAGTTTTTAAATAAATACTTTATTTCTTATCATAGCATTGGTCTTACATTGCCATTTCTTTGTCTCCTTCCAAAACCTTGCTGAAAAGGACAACCAGGTACAGTGATGCATTTTTTGGAAGTAACTCAGTAATCCTGAAATCATTATTATGATTATGTTCATGAGCTTTAAACTGTAATGTCTATATTTTCTTTGTAATTGTGACTGGAAAAACCACAAGCTTATTGCATGTCTCTTCCTCTTTTGCTTTACGTGCTAATTTCCTGTATTAAGCCATGTTTTTAAAGACTTCAATTCAAAAAAATATTTTTACACTCTCTTTAATATAAGTTTTTTTTTTTTTTTGTCGCTTTAGTCCAACATGTATTTCTTTATGACAATAAACTTTAAATATCATCATGTTTTACAAACTTATGCCACGCTACTTAAAAGACACATTTCCACACTGATATATTTCAGATTGATAAGATTTTTTATAACATGATAACATCACCATATAATGGAAAGATTTAAATATTGCAGTTGTTTGGTTTAAACATTTTCTACAGAATAAGACCATTTTGCCTTTTTGTTGAGTCCTCCAACCCATGCTTTTTGAATCAATATGAATAAGCCATACTGCTTTTCTACCCTCTGCAATTGGGATTTGCTGATTAAAAGCAAAGAAATCATAACTTTTCAACATTTCTTTTTAATTTTTTTTTTTTCAAAAAGAAAAGCATAACACACCACAGGCCTAATTCTAATCCAACCTCAAAGGTTATGAGAAATCAATAGCGTATATTATTGCTTATTTTTTATGACACCTTGTAAGGGCAGTTTTCCTCTCTTCATACCATTTAAAAATAACATGCGTATCTCAATTCCTCTTTGTCAATTGTTACCTAATGTGTGATTTCCCTAAGATATGTGTTTTTGCAAAGGAATTTTATTATAGAACTCTAAATGTACACCTACATGGACATTTTTTTTATTATTTTTTTATTCATTATATAAATTAAGTCACTCATTAACATACCTTAGTATTATTTGTAGATAACTAAGAGATTATTAAAACGAGTATATTGCAAAATTCAGATCACTTATCCCCTAGGTTTTTATTTTCTTAATGACATAGACTCTAAGATTCATAAGTTTATGCTGACATAAGTATTTGTTTATGTCAGGTTGAAAGCCAACCCTGACACTTTTATCTTTACTAGAATTTTGCAATAGCTGTAACCAATAATGTATAATAGAAACACTTATGGTAACCTTCTATTTTTATATTCAGCTTACTTTTGTCAACTAAAACTTGAGTGGTTGTTTAGTAATTTTTTTTTACTAGTTTTAATGTTCTGTTTATTTGTATATTTTGAATTTCATCTGAACAAAATTTAAAAACAATAACATCAACAAAAAAAACAACAAACCCAAACCAAAACAATATGATTAGTGAAATTACAATCTCTGCATTTTGATAAACTTTTTTAAAATGAGTGTTTTTGCCTCTTCAAAAAAAAAAAACAAACTTATGCCAGAGCATTGAAACAATAAAAGGAACAACAGTGCTTTTTCTTTGTTCCTGAAGTTATTTATGTGAGGTAAACAGGGTGAACAAGGCAGAAGTGGCTCATAAATGTTTTCAGCTAGAGCTCTATAAACATTAAAAAACTAAATTTTGACCTTTTTTTTTTCATTTTCAAATTAAGTTGATTATCTCTGGTTGTTTAAATGTTAGAGTGGTAACTCTTTCAAACTTTTAAAGAGCAAATTGAAAAAAAAAAAAATCTTGATTCACCCTGGTTGCTTTATGTAAGCCTTTCTCTTAACCTTAAATTAAAATTATATAATTTTCTCCCTGGTCTTCTTTACAAAAAAAGTTAGATCAGAACTTTGACATGGCAAAGGTTTTAGTTTTCGGGAAACATGAATAGCAGATAATAGAATTTTACAGACCTAGATGGACAAAACAATTTTTTTTTTTTTTTTTGCTTTCAATCATACACTTGGTCAGATGACCAGTTTTGCAGTGACCGCTTGTTTCTTGTGCAATGAGTTATCTCATAGTCCTCAAATAAAAAAAGGAGAAATTCTTAGGAACCGCATCATATTCATCTTTTAACTGTAAAAGTAAAACAAAGTTAAAAAAATACAATTCTCAGTACACGGTAACCTTGAATGAAAAGGGTTGTTTGATCACTAAAATACTCACATACTCAGCGGTTACTCTTTGATATTGTAGCTGTAATTTGTTTACAATGTTTCCAGTCAACTCTTTAGAAATGAAATAGTCTCCTGAATTTCCAAGTAAATGCATTCTCTTCAGAATTTTCCAAATTAGAAACTGTCTGAGGAATGAAAGGCAATGTTTGAACTAAAGAAGTCAAAGAATTTCAATTTCAAATGGTTATTCATAAAATAAAATGATCTTTAAAAAAAAAAAGAATAAGAATCAGCAGTCTTTTATATTTTAACTTATTCAATAATGTCTTTGGGAGAGTCAATGAACAAATAAAAAAGCCTTGAAAGTTAATTTTACTCTTATTAAATATAGGCTATCGGCTGTTCAAAGTTATGGAATTTCTACTGAAAAGTAAGAAGAAGACTAAAACATAAACATGACATCAAGGAGTTTTATTTTCAAAATATATTTAACAAAAAAAAAACATTTGCCTCAATTTTGGGGAAAAAATGCCCATAAAATTATGTTAAACAAAACTTGGATCTAAGACTTAAACATTACAAACTTTTATCTCTACAATTTTTTAAACAAATAAAAAAAAAAAATCAATGGTTCAGGATAATCTTTAAAGTATGATGTTTTGATGTTTCCTATTGTACATTTTTAGATATTTGTCTATTTTATAATTTAATTTGTGATTTTTTTTAACCCTATCTGCAGCTGTGCTTGAAAAAAACTACCAAGCATGGGTCTAAGCTTAAAGACAAAAGGCACAAAAACTATTTTCAACATCACATTTCGAATGCAGAGCACCTCAAATTTCATCACCTTTTCCTTGCTGATATGAATCAAGAGAAACATACATATTATATCTGCTCACTTTGTACACACAATCTCAGGGCTTCAAAATAGAAGGCCAATTTTTATACAGACTTAATTTTTGTGAAATGCTCCATCTAAACACTTCAGAAATTTGATGATTAATTTTTTTACAATGTTTTCTTTTTATATCTTCAACACAGGCCAGCAGAAAGAGAAACAAAATGAAGAAAAGAATGCTGAATACATTGCTGAGTTACACCATTTTGCACCTGAGAGAAAAGGTATGTTAAATATTTTTAAGTTATTTTGGTATCTATCTGTGCAACACTATCTTTTGTGAGGTGAATTGTGAAGAACATTGTTTGCTTTGATTTTGAAATAGAACTATTTCCTTCTCTTTGCTACTATTTTTTTCCTTTATAGAGTAAAATTTCAAAATTTGAAGAAATTAAAATAAGCAACAACAATAATAATAATAATAATAATAATAATAATAATAATAATAATAATAATAATAATAATAATAATAATAAATATAAAAATAAAAAAGACCAGAGAACTCCACAAATTGGGAACCAAGGCTAGCGCAGAAGAATTTAAACGTTATGTTTTCAAGAAAATGGACTTGAACCGTATGGAGCTCAAAGTACAGGCATCACGGTACAAATGCTTAGAGGAGTTCCATTCAGATGCTCGTACCATTTTGCACAACTGTACACTTATCTTTGGAGGTAGAATATATTTATTGTGTAATATTTTCAAGGTTTTGTAATATTCTCAGATGTTCATATAAGTTTACCTGTCTCTGTTTGGTAGTACATGAAGTTGTCAGGTGGTTGTCTGTCAAAATTGTAGCATAATTGCTGATGTTGAAAGCGAAAAAATTAACAAACCAGCCTAGTAAACAAGATTTTTCAAATGTATACATTGTGTCGTTTATCAAACTTTTGATTTCTGGAAAACTAACTCAGATTAGATGGGCTAGGTTTGAAAATTGTGTGCATTTTTTTTCTTGTTTGTTCTGTTTTGATTGGTCACAGATTGTAACACCAACAGGATAGGGTTTTAGATTAGAAAATGGTATCGAAAAGGCTTTTCCATTTTGCCTCATTTATGATTTTTTAAAATCTTCTGACTGATTATGAATGAGTGGCAACTGGAAAATTAATTGGAAAAATCTTTTTGTTTTCTTTTTTATGCTTATTATACATTTTTTTTTTTCAGAGGAAAAAGGAGGAATGACAGATCTAGCTGCTATAATGGTCAGAGACTGCAAGTATGATGTTAGTATTTTTTATTTTTGTAATTACACTTTATTTTATACTCATTCAAACTACAATCCAAGATAGTTATTGTACATATTTAAAATTTATTGCAAAATAGGATTTTTTAGTGTGCATCTCAAAAGATGGAAATTAAACACGGTATAATTGGAAATCCTTTTTGTTCTTGTGTGATATTTCACAAATATTAACAACACAAACCGAAAAATGTTTTGCAGAATCCACCACATGATATTGTCTATGCCAAACAAAAAGGATACAGCTATTGGCCTGCAAAAGTGGTGAGGGATCTTGGAGGCAAATCCGATGTACGCTTCTTTGGTGGCTGGCATCAGAGGTACTAACTATACACTTATTGAATACTGTCCACGTTTAGTGACTGTTTTATCCACTAAGGAAATTATATTTTTAATATTTATGATAAATAATTATGTTCCATTTACACAAAGTTTAGAAAAAATTTTTTTAGTGATATCAATGAGAAGTCACTGCATTTCACAAACGGAGTCTTTTGAACATGTTTGCCAGAGCAATTTTGGTAATACTCTGTTCGATATGTGTCAGCACTTTCAATAAGTTTATTTAAAAAACTTATGTAATATGTGTAAAAGTTGGGTGACAAAAATTGTTTATTTATTTCAAAATCTTTTAACTAAGATAAGCTGTTTTCAAAGTGTGAACTGATTTCAAAGGATTTTCTTTGTCTACAGCCTTGAGCATTTCTTGTTTTAAAAAAATATATTTTATGCTATAAAGGAATTTTTAGGCCAATCTCAACTTTGTTGCCTCACTGAAAATTTGTCCTACCAGGTGGCATTGTAAAGTCATTGAAATGAAGTTGAAAGGAAAAATTAACTAAGTTTATATCTATGTAAGCATAATATAAAACCTTATTTCTAAGTGTAGTAAGTAAAAATATTAACCCTTTTTTCTCAGAGCTGTTATACCTGCTGAATACATTAAACCAATAACAACAGACCTAAAATCGATGGCTATTAAAAAGACTGGAGGTAAGGAAAAGTTAAGACCACAATTATGTAGATTGATTAATTTGACTTTTTAGCAGCTCGTAAATTAACCATGTTCAAGGACATTAATGTGTGATATATCAAGTACATTCTAAATTCATGTTCTAGTGGAATTTTACGTCTAAAATGGCAACAAAGGAGATGAAAATTACTGCAAGTGAACAACATTTGAACAGGTAAACTTTGAAAATACTTATCAGCTATACAGGGTTTTGTACACGTTTTGATTTATCAATTGAAATTATTGCTGTTTAACTGCTATACTCAAAACATGTGGTGGACATGGTTTTAGATATTATAAAAATTAAAGTGTACACACTTGAAATATGCTTGTTGCATGAGTTACCTATACATTTTACATATTGTATTAATTAGATTCTTCTTCTTCTTCTTCTTCTTCTTCTTCTTCTTCTTCTTCTTCTTCTTCTTCTTCTTCTTCTTCTTCTTCTTCTTCTTCTTTT